>BOSO01000615.1:4529-38092 GCA_018403395.1 Gorsachius goisagi | reverse complement strand
TAGGGGTCCCTTCCAACCCAAAACATTCTATGATTCGATAAAAAAGGAAAGTCAGGTTGGGATAGTCTGGTTAATATTCAAAGATGTTTTCTTACTGAAATGAAGGGTAACTGAATTTTCTAGTTTAGGACAAATGCAGTGTTTCTGATATGTCAGAATAGTTTATTCTGATGTACCTGAAGCTAATTGCGTTGACATTTGCAAAAATGTGTTGTTTTTTCCCTCTCCAAGGGAAAGTGAAGTTCTCAAAATAAGGCCTGGAGCTACAATCACCTTTGCCCAAGGGCTGACTTTTAGCTTGAACTGGGGGCACACCGTGATGGGCTTTCATTCCTGTTGGAATGGCTGTGAAGCCAGCTTCCAGGGCTCAAATTGCAGGCCACTGAGCAGCCACCATCCTTCATCTGGTTTAGAGCAGGAATTTAAATCAGGATTTCCAAGATTTCTCACGTGGGGGATGAGAGCAGTGACAGTGTGGATCCTCCACATCTGGGGAGGGGCCAGTGTCGTTGGGTAAAAGAGTGGCTTGCAATCAACATTAATTTGGGGGTGGGCAGGTGTTTACTAGAAAAGCTTGATAATTTAATGTTGTGGAAATGTCAGCATAGTTTATTCTGGAACTGCTGGAATAAACTGTTAAGAGAGGGGTTTTTTGGTAATATTTTGCTGAACCTGAGCTGAATAAGCGCAACATTTGGAAAACATTTTTTTCTTTTGTTGCAGCTAAAGTGTTTGGCAAAATTCACCTGTATATACCTGTTGTCTTGGTTACCCTGAAGTACCAGTCCTGACAAAATGAATTGTCTAACACAAAAGCTGAAAAATATTAAGTCTGGTTCTCATCTTATAGACAAGATATCTTGTCTTTTCTACCAACTATGCATTTTATAATTTAATTCAGTGCTTATAATGAATTAAAAATAAGGTTGTCTGTTAGCATAAAGCTTTGTGATAATATAAAACCTTTTCATCTCCATTGCATTTCCTTGATTGTAGTAGACATAGCACAGTAGTCACTGACAGTAACAGTAGTGAACTGCTCATTCACAAAGTACTTGAGACTGAAGAGTTAGAAATACAGAGTGGGAATGACATTTATAGTGTTGGCTGTGAAATACTCATGGAAATCCACTTATTTCATAAATATTAATTTGACATTGGTTTAGCATTTAATAAGTGTAATTGCTCAAGATGCTTTATTACATCTGGATAGCCTTAGGAAATACTTCTGTCTGCAATTAAAAAAAAGTATGAAAAAGATATGAAGATGTTTTAAGTTATGAAAAATAAGAGAGATGAATGTGAAGTTGATTGGGGTTTGGAGTATATAAAGTAGGGCCAAATTCTTCTGTACAAAGCCTATTCTGAATTAAAAGGGAATGCAACTTTATTTCTTTCTCAATTTGTCAAATGTCTTCAAGGCATCATTGCCTCGAGTTTGAAAATGCCCATGTGCAAAGTACAGGCTTTGTTCCACTGTAGCACACAAAAAAAGACTTAACCAAGGGACGAAAATTACTGAGAGGTGACCTTTTGATTCCTAGACTGCTTTAAAGGCAAGTTATTTCCTAGCCTGTTGCTTTTGGGCCATGTTGGATGCTGCAGTACGCAGTCAAAACTGCTGGTTGTTTGTGTTGCTGCTAACAGTTCTCATCATAACGTAGGCTGCGTGGTAAGTGTTACTGTTTTGTGTATGCTTAAGAGTGAATCAGATGGTCGCTACTACTAATGGGCTGCCGAAAGAGGACCTAAGATCATTTAAGAAACGCTGAGCTGTGTATCTTTAATCATTCTTGTGTGCAAAATAATCCCAGAACATGAGTTGTGCAAGTATAAATGTCTTAGCCTGTGAGAAAAGATAGAAACAAGAAAGAATGTTAAGGGCAGAATAACGGTATTTAACGTTCTTACTGTATTTTCAATACCCACAGTGTTCCAGAAACATTGATCTTTTTAAGCTTCGGGGAGATAGCTTGAAGTAATGCTTTCTCCATTTTAGAGGAAAGGGGACCTTCTGACCACCGTTCTGTCCCACCTGATGGGTCCCTTGTTCTGAGCAGCAAAAAAGTGCCTTCAATGTGAGCTTCCTTTGGTGGCTTATTTGCTGCCTATGTGGCTTCCCACCTTCCTCCAGCAGAATCGGAGGTGCCTTTTCAGAGGTTTTGTTTGCACTGTTGTGAAGTGCAAGCCTGGTCTGGGGTGACATCTTGGTCAGTGCTTGGAGTCTCTCTATAAACTTCAATGAAGTCACTTCATCCTTCTTTCCTTGTTAAGTAGACCTACATATTTCCTGAACAGTTTCCTGAAAAAGGCATATTTCCAGAGAAGGGAATGCTTCCAGAACTGTTCTTCATTCTTTGTTTCCTTTTGTTGCTTTTTTCTTGCCGGATTATTTTATGATATTCCCCAGGTCATAGGTTTGTTGTCATAGTGATGATACTAATCTCTGTAAAATAATAAAATTATTTATTTTTTTGACAGCAGGAAGAGAAAGTAGATCAAGTTGTTGATATGCAATATCATAAGCATTCTTCTTGGCAGGAAACTTGTACAGATGAGAGGCCTCCTAACAAAACCCAGACTTTTATCTTCATGGGGAGATTTTAATCAAGTTTTAGATTAATAAAGGCTAAGACTTTAAAGCTGTTGTTTACATGGCTATTCTAAGTCTATGCCTCCTTTTTTAAGGCACATGGTACTACATTTCCTTTAAAAAAACTCCAAAAACCAACAAAACAAAAAACTCCCTAAAAAGCAGTTTAAAAAAATGTTTCTGCAGTGTTCCTTGGTAACTGTTTTGACTTGATGCTTTAATTAGAGCCCAAAGGCCTCAATAGCACTTTAAACTTGGTACCTATATGTAATAGAGAATTGTCTTTACTCCCAAGAGCTTGCAGTCAAAGAGAACGGACAAAGCAGGTGTTTGAAGCAAGCATGTGGATGGGGGTTGCTTCAGCTGAACCCGCGCACTCGGAGCTGCCAGTACTGGCTTGTATCATAACTTTCTGCTAGGGCAAGGTGCAGTGGGCCCTGTTGTTACAAATACAGTGGTTTAAACTTGGTTTCATATGAGTAGTCTGTTCACTGTACAAGGCAGGCAAAGCTGGCTCAGCCAGGAGATAAGCTTGTCTGAAAATTCACTGCTTTCTTCTTGTACTTTAGTTGTACAGATTTATTGGGGGGGGGGGCNNTTTATTTTTTTTTTAATTTTTTTTCCCCCCCCCCCCCCCCCCCCCCGGACTTTAACCTCTTGGGTTCAGTTTCTTCTTGCTGGGCTCGTAGTTCAGACCAAAGATGTTTAAGAAAAGGTTTTCCTGAAAGTCCCAACCAAAATAACTCAATCTTGTGAGATTGCACAAGAGAGGTAACAGCTGCAGATCGCTCCACAAGAAAGCTCCTTCCAGCTATCCCAGGACACTTCTAGTACTATGGGAATGCCTGGAGGACAAAGACAGTCCTTTTTAGCTTGTGGATTTACAACCCCTTTTGGCTTCTGACATACAACAGCTGGGAAGAGTTGATTTTTCTTTAAAGTCCTGGGGGAGGTTCCTCCAACAAAGTAAGAAATGCCATGATAGGGACCTTACTGTAAAACTGAAATTAAAGGCAAGCCATTTATATCACCATTGAAGTCAGCTACTAAGTTGAGTCCTGAACGCTGTCCTTACTTAGTTTACCTCAAAGTAAAACTAATGTGATTAGTCTCCACAAACGTCACCTTGCAGGAAGACATACATAACTTTGATGTTAGTGAAGAGCGCAGTGGTGAGATCCTCTTCCACCGTGGAGCCCAGGGTGCAGGGTACTGCAACACCCAAGTCATCGCAGTGACTTCTCCCCAGAAGCATTGAACCACTGAGTTCCAGTTGCTGTGTTGCCCCTTTACCCCTGAGTATTTATTGTTACTAATGTGGGAGAAGAGATTAGATTGTTTCCATTTCATTATGAAGCCTAACAATCTTTTTTTTTTTCTTCACTTGGGGAGGGGGGGGGAAAGTTTTAGAATTAGCTGATTTGTATTTTGAGGAAAAAAATGAGCCTCTCCACATTCCTCTCAGCTGTGAGACATAGCTAGCTGGTACCCTGTGCATATCCTGGCTGTTAGTGCTAACTATTTCTGAAAACACTGAAGAGCAATGGTTACTGCAGGATTAGAAATCCCAGTTGTGCATGGTTTGGTCCTTGACTGATTGTTATAAAAAGCATCTCTGTAAGAATGTGAGCAAGCTATACTCCATAATGCTCATCTGTTGTATTTCTTT
Organism: Gorsachius goisagi; assembly: GCA_018403395.1. NCBI lineage: Eukaryota > Metazoa > Chordata > Aves > Pelecaniformes > Ardeidae > Gorsachius > Gorsachius goisagi. The sequence goes on along the minus strand of BOSO01000615.1, from coordinate 33,830 downwards.
ACCACATGCTTTCAATGAATGCTGAACTTGATAAATTAATTTTTGGTTAGCATATTGGTTTGGTTTTGGGGTTTTTTTTCCTCATTTTTCTCCCCCTTCTACCTCCACTGAAATCTGGATTCAGATATATGTGAATTTATCTATGTAGATAACTTATTTCTCTCAGAACATCATCTTAACATGAACATGAAGGTAGAATCTATTTAGAGTTAACTGTGGATAAGCTGTAGTGTTAAGTTTGATCATATGCCCTTGAAAATACAAGAATTGTCAACTACTCATTCTTTTCATAACATCACTATTCAAATGTTAATGTGCTGCCAGGAATTTGAGAGTTAGAGAAAATATCCATCTCCCTCTCAGTTTCTGAAAGTGCTAAATGTAACTGATAGTTTTCTTTTGTTCTGGGTCGGGGAGAGGAGGTGGCAACAGGTGGGTAATTCCTTGTTTGGGCAAGGTATAAAAATAACCACAACTGCTTGTTCTTCTGGTTTAAATACACTGTTAAATGACATTTATATTTATTATCCTTTTCATGATCCACTTAAGATACACATGACTGAATTATTTACAAGAGGAAAACTCTAGGGACAGCGTGGCTCAGAAGCGGGCCTTTTATCTCTAGGTTGAAAGTTCAAATTCAACCCACTTTGGAAGGCTGTTTTAGCATATGGTAAACAGGATAGTTAATGCTCTCATAGGGCTAAAGCTTAGTTTTCCAGCAGGGTTCCCAGGCATCCAAGAGAGAGCTGAGGATGGCTGGGGCACTGAACACTTCGCTTCTCTTTTTAACTGGGCTATATTGCCTTGGAAATGAGACTATTTTGAACAATTCCCCCTGCTACAGCAGTGGGATCTTGGTTATTGATCCAGAGCTCATGAGCTGGAGGAGAAAGAGAGGCTCTAACGGTGATCATGTTCCCTCCTGTCCTTGTTCTGATGAAGTAGCAAAATGCTATTTTAACTATAACTGACGGTGGGTTTTGCCTTCCCAGTTGTACTGCTCTACTTTCCAGCCCACAGATTAATTTTAAGTCTTAAAAGTGTTTCTCAGGTGAAGTCTGAATATGAAATCTTCTTTTAAGGGCTTCCCTCTTCAGGTAAATTGGCTGAGTGCTGTGTCCATGTGTGACGCTTCTAGTTTTTTCCCAGATAAGGCTTTAGTTTTGTGTGGGTGTGGTAGTCACACTTACACTTTTTTTATTTCCAACCAGTTTTATATAAATCTTTCTGGAGGCACAGAGTATATTGAGAGGTGGCAGAAAGTTACTGTTTAGTATTACTTTTCTGTTTAATAATTAAAATAACAGGGAGAGGCAGTTGAAAGAAACGCTTATTTTTCTTCCAGTTATGATTAGATAAAACTGGAGCAATGTCAAGCAGTAGAGAATACTACAGCATTCGGAACTTAACCACTCATCCAGAAAAGGCTTTGTTATTACTCAGACTGATTTGCCATCAGCTAGATTTTGATCTCTAGGTGTTCGTGTTAGAGACCCATCAAAAACTTTGTAATACACTTGTGATTACAGGGTTTTCCCCTTTCATTGCAGATTAGCTCCTTTAAAATAAAACCTAGTAAAAGTAATGCTGGGGTGCTAGTCCAATAATATCTTGTGCCACTTCACTATCAGTTTGACATGTAGTAATGGATTAATCCAAGTATTTGGATTTTATAGGCAGCACAACACATACTGATTTCCATTCATGCATGCTTTATGAATGTGTTGTTATGTGTGTTAATGGGTTCACATCATTGTCTGTCTTGTTAAAATCAGGTACGCTAGGATTTGCTATGTTAGAAGGACAACTGCTCTAATTAATATCCAAAAATCAATAATTTAATTAAAAAAAGAAAATGCATGATAATCTTATTTAAATTAAATTTAAAAAATGTGAAGTGACAGATTATGATAGAAAGTCTGCTTTTATAGGACGTAAGCAAGAAAGTGGGCTAAAACATTCACTCAGCTCTTAAACAAAACCTAACCAAACACTCTCCATCCCCCCACCCCCAAATGAATAAAAAACCCAAAATCTTTTGAAGGCTTTCTGAAGACCACTGGTGTTTCTGGGCAGAGACCAGAGAAGGGGAAGGAGTTTGTAGCACATCCAAGATGATCCATATCTTGAACATGGAATGAAAATGTTAGTTTTAGCGTCTTGTGCATTCTGAAAATCAGATTAGTGGAAAAAAGAAGTGGCTTGAGCCATGCACACAGTTTGTAGGCTTGTCTGATTTAAAATTGTATGTACCTGTTAAAATAACTGAGAACCAAGAAGACGGGGATTTACACAGATCAAAAGGCCTGCTAAGTAGAAAAGCTCTATGGCGTTCCTTATTGTAGAGCTGAAAAATGGTAGTGTTGAGATAAAAGGAGTTTACCTACTGCTGATTTTGCAATGGCAGGTTTATTGACTTTTCACAGGCATCAAGTGTTCACTTGCTTTTTAATTTATTGCCACACTGATGAGCCAAAGGGGCCTCTGGCTCTCAGTGCAGTGCCCGTTCAAGTGCCTAGCAGTGCTGGGCTCAGTCAGCAGCCCCTCCCAGCCCAATTCAAAGCCTGTTTATTCAAAATACAGCAACAGGCCTGGGCTGCAGCAATGCATGGACTACTCCATGAAGGGCAATTAACTCTGGGACAGGGCTCAGGTTGTCAGTGAAACTCCAGACTCGGCAAAGGGATTGGCATTTGTCCTCACCGCATGTATGAACTTGGAGAGCAAGCTTGGCATGGCAGATTTGCTGAGCCACATACATATGCTAGAGAAAACCAAGGGACTGGAGTGGCCTTGGTGGAGATTTGACCACTGATGGTAGAAGCAAACTCTTCTGTGGAGAAAGAAAAAAAATTTCAAAGATCCGTAAGCCTTGGATGCCTTTGCTGTTCAAATATTTTTGTATTTCTGAATACCAGGAGATTACAAATACTTTTGTTTCGTTTAGGAAGATAACTCCTCGGCATCCCTTAGATAAGTCTGTCTTGGCAAAAAATCCTATTAGGAAGGTACTGCTTCTAAGAATTCCTTTACCCATGTGAAAGAAAGTATGTGGAGACCAAGGCAGTCAAGTCTACTTTGCAGGGTGACAGCCTTGCTTTTGCAGCTACAGCTGTCTGGATCCATGAGCTACCTCTTTCGGTGAAGGTACCTGCCACTGGCACTGGCCAGCACTTTGAAAATAGTATAAACCACTAGTCTAGAAGAGGACTTTAGACAGAACAGAAATGTTGCAAGTAATCCTACTGCTGCACTTTATCTGCAAACTTGTCTTGTATGGGACTGGCCATGCTAGCTCTGGGAGAAGATAAAACTGAGAAATTTCTTCAAAATGCCTGTGGACTCACTTGTGTATACAGAGACCTGCATCAAATGGTTTTTCCATGTTTGGTGATGGAGTTTCTGCCAGACCATTTGGCACACATTTAATCAGGGATTAGCAGAGAAGGGAAATGTCCCTGAAAAAACTTAGCCAGATAGAAAACGCTTTGAAGTTACATTGCTGTTGCTTTCTTCTTTGATCTCCAGATGTACCAGTCATTTTTATTCCCATACATGCAATTATTAATTGCTTTTATATTTAATGTTTTAAGGGGGAACACTCTTTTACCTTTAATCAGCAGCAGAAGTGCTGTGATCTCATTGGTTCACTCTGGAGCAATAGAACTTACTCAGGTAATAATCATAGAATCACTTTGGTTGGAAAAGACCTTAAGATCGAGTCCAACCCTTAACCTAACCCTGCCATCCCACCACTAAACCATGTCCCTAAGCAAATGTAATGAGCTTTAGGTTTTTCCTAGAGAATTGTGGCCCTGTTGCTGTCACTTGTAACAGTGAATCCTCAGCTTACATCCTGTTCCTTCTCCAAGGTTTGAACCTTAAGATTGTGCATTGCAGTACCTCATTGTTAAATATTACAATTTGTATTTATTTTATCTATGGCGGGGACTTTCCCACAGTAAGAGTGTGAGCTATGGAAATACCCAGATTCCCTATGTATGGTTACATAGAAGAGGTGTGGGGGGGAAGTTGTTATTCATGCCCTCTGTTACAGTAATTTATCTCCTGGTTCCACCATAAGCCACACTTGTACCGTAATTCTTCAATATTTGCAATGTAAAAGGATTTACACAAACAATTTAGCACAAAGACCCAATTTTATAAACTGTTCTAGAAACCAGACCACCAAAGTGAAATCTAATTACCGTTTCAATCAGAACACTAAGTGTGTTCTGTAGAAATCAGCCCATCTCTGAGAAGGAAATGGAGCTTCCATTCAACCCAGTGAAATTCTCAAGAGGCTGTTTTATGAGCCTCCCCCGCTGTCACCCAGGCTACTGACTCTGCGAAATACTGACAGATACAAATGCACAGAGCCCTTCGCTCTACTTGGAAGCACTGTGGACTGGCTGCGGGCTTGGGCAAATATAGCTGTAGGGATTACACATAGGTCACACTTTCAAATTTGCCATTTTGAGTGCTACATCATTTTTATAACTAAAAAGTGAGATTTTTTTTTAAGTCATCACATCACTTATGAGCTGTGCTTAGATGTGGTCCTCCTACTCTCAATTTATAGTTCTTTGAAGTGATTTCTCTCCTGCTTGGAATAAAAATGAAATGGTCTAAGCATATTTTCAGTAATATTTTTCATACAAGCAATACAATTCACTTTGTATATGGTGCTTAGAAGCTGGTAAATAGTACTGGTTTTTCTTTGTGACTGCAGAATGCAGCAGCTGGGGCTGTTTGCCCTGAATTATAACACAGACTGCAGGACTTGATAAGAAAGCACTGTGTGGGAGCAAGATAAAATTATATCCTTGGGATTATACTAAAAATACATTTGTGAAAACGGTGTTTTCATGGTGCGGTTTGATTTAACCTGTCCTTGAAGACATCACACCTCTTTTTGCCTGGTGCTGTTTTATCTTGCTTCACAGATGGCATATGGGGGAAATAAAGCACAGTGATAATGGTCAATGTCCTGTGTATCAGAGGCTTTGCAAGCAGCAGTTGCGCACTGCGTTTATAACCTCAGGCACTGCGTGATTCTTATACTTATCCCTCCTTGTCAAACCAGGATTCCTACTGGGTGTAAGGGCTCGTTTGGACTTCTCTCTTAGGAGCAATAGAAGAAACGATGTCTGTTTTTTTTGAGCACCTTGCTGGAGCATTGCGTCTATACCTTTATTCTAGAAATGACACTCAGCTCAAAGTTAAGATAATGTTATGAAAATAAATAGGCACAGGAGCACTCCAAAAGAAACATAGCTTCTGTTTTGCATTTAAAAAAAAAAAAGTTAATTAGAATATTTGCTGTGAAGCAAGAAAGATTTATTCCTTTTTGTCATAAATCAAGGTGCAAAGATAGCTTACTCTCTTGTAATTGCCATTATGCTCAGTCTGTGGAGTCCTATCTATCTTAAGTCTCTCTCCAGGTTCTTGGTGGGTAAGTGTGTGTGTATGAATTTGCTTACAAATGTTGAACCATAACCTAGTATCCATCTAGTCTGGGAGAGAGAGGAAGGAGAAACCTACATGTATTGCTCTGGCTTTCCATCTTTGGAACATCTTATATATCCAGATTACATTGTTTTTCTTGGTTAGAAATTAATAATCTCATTTTTTTTAAAAAGTGCATGCTCAAATTCAGCTCAGTGCCTGGAACCAAATTACTCTTAGTAGAGAGAAGGATTCAGTCCCCTAAATGTGGTTTGTTGTTGCAGTCAGAACCTGAAAGCAGGAAAAAGGCACCAAAAGTTTGTGTTGCCAAGTGTGTTCTGGAGTGAGTTTGCGATAAAGATGCTGCTGCTTCTGGCTGTGCTGTTGTTGCATTTTTGTCTCTTCAGGGTTTCATGTAACCAACGCCGTGAGCTGAATAATTAGAGAAACAATGTTTTACTGCAAACCTCTCTTTGCTTAGGATAAAATTGGGTAAATAGGGTTATGTGATGCTGCACAGACTTCAGGTGGTCATTCAGATGGACCTTGTGCATTGTAACTAATAACACTGAAGACATCGTGGCCTATGCTTGGATTATGTGATCTTCTAAATGTTTGGAGCTAATAAGTATTTCATGGACAACAAACCTATCTTAGGATCGTTCAAAAAATTATACTTAGTCTGCAACATGAAACAGCCGTTAATATTAAACCACATCTTGTATGTAGACATCTGCGATAGAAATGGACCTGGGGTCTAGCAAGTGTTCAGAGGAGGTGTTGTGTGGTGGTTGTGATAGTGACCAGCCAGTTTGACTTCTCAGAAATACTGCTGATGGTAAGATAGATCGACAAGGAGTATATATTTCTATATATACTATATACATAATATTTCTATAGATTCTATATCTCCCCTATACTTCTGTAGGGCTCCTCAGTCACGCACCGGGTCTGTGGTAAAGACTAGGTCTAGCACTAAAAGAGTATGTAGTCCAAATATCTCCCAGTCTGCAAGAAGGGAACAGTGTTTGGTTTGATCTGCATTCAAGGAAGACTTTCTATGGCTTCATCTGGCTTTAGTTGGAAGCAATGAGGTTGGAGGGAGACACAACCATGCTGATAGGAAAGAGTAAGATTTGGCAGCACATCCCTTTTCCAGTTTGATTTTTTGAGTAACTCCCTGTTCTTGTTCATCCTCGTTCCACCTCTGCCAGTAACTATGAAACAGAGTCAATCTTCTATGAAATGAAAATGAAGGATTAGAGAGATTAGTGGGCAACAATTATCCAAAGCCTTTCTATGAGAGCCATAATAAAATTGAAACAGTCTTTTATGTAATGCTCTGCATCCACTGGAGTGACTCCTTTAAATAAGAAAATGGGATATTACTGTCAGCATTTCTTGTGCATGGTGAGATGCTGTGAATTTGGAGGAGTCCAAATGGGTCAAGTCAGTGATGCGGTACTCCCAGGGCTGTATAACTCATGAGAACTACGTAGAACAGGTTGTAACATGTTGTCCCTGAGTGAGCAGAGTACATATTAATTAGGTGGAGATGGAAAGAGACCTTTCAAACTTCTCTTTTTATCACTGAGCTGTGTTATTTTATTTTCCCCTTGGCAATGGTTATCTTGCCTGCTGTGGCAAGAAGGGCTAGAGCGGGGCTGGTGGAAATAGAGAGCAAATGGCCTGAAACTGCTGGGGGGGAACGAGCATTTGTTCTATTAAAAAAATATTGTAAACGTATTTCAGTAAAGAAACAGTCAAAGCAGCATCCATTTAGGATAAACTATTTAAGAAGTAAGTCTTCCTGGCTTCACCACCTCCAGAGTAGCCTGGGCTACAAGTTGTGACGGCAGTAGCCCTGTGGGACAAAGGGGGCTGAGGGGCTGGCAGGAGGCAGAGCGGAGCTGGGCAGGGAGTTGGAGAGAGAGGGGCAGGCCAGGAGCTACCTTTGGCTTTCCCAGAGGACAGAACAAATTTGGGGTGAGGGATGAACCACCTTCTTGTTGCTGCCTCCTTCTCGCTGCTTTTTCTCGCTGCTCTAGGTGAGCAAGTACCTCTTTGCTTAGACTGAAGACCAGGCTCCAGCCAGGGTGGCACGTGGACCACAGATACCTGGTCCATGGACTACTGCTAAGGAATTTGTGAAGGGTGAAGTAAGTTTTCTAGTCAGACTTTACGCTTCACAGCACTTCACATTGTCACTAGAAAATGTAGAGGAGTCTAGAAGCTAAAAAAAGTGTGAAAACCACTGTTTATACAAAGCTGTTTTGCCTGGTGCTTTCCTTATCAGCATCCAGAAAGTTCCCTTTTCTGCTTCAACGACACATGTGTCTGTGGGAGAGGAGTGGATACGCCATTTCTCTGTGCTCCCTGCTATTTGTCATCTGAATAAATCGTTCCTCATGCCGAGGGGCTGAGTGGGGCACATGCCAAGATGCAATCAGGTTTTGCTTCACTGGAATAAAGGATCAATTTGACTCAGCATTTTTGTTTCTAATGATGTGCTTGCTCTCTCCACCCTCCCCCAGGCATCTGGTTTATGCTCCAAGCAATGTGATAGCTTGTATTTAGACTTAATTTCTGTGCTACTTAATTAAGCATTTAAGATGTTTTTGAACACCTATTTCAAACATTAAATTATTCCACAGGCTAAGAATGACTGGATTGTGGATGGGTGTTGCTGCTGGCACTGCCTTTTCTTCCCTGCAGAACGCGACAGGTCATTCAAATGCTATGGTAAATGTTGGAAAGAGGCCTGAACTTTAATTTCTCATAGATTTCCCCTCCCACGTTTCGTGCCTTTTGAGATTCCTGTTTTGCCAGAAGTTGTAGTTATTTGCAAACTACCTTTATTCACACCAGGTAGCTGCAGGGGAACTGAAGTCAGAGTGTGGCTGCATTCAGAGCTCTGCTGTGATCCTCCTAAGCCAAATCCTTCTGCTCGTGTCAGAGGTACTGCCCAGCTCCTCGCATGCTGGCAGGTGGAAATCACCCAGGAGCTCTTAGGTGTGCAGTGCTCCTGAGAAACAGCTTTTTTGTCTGGGATCCTGCCTCATGCCTCTCTTCATCCTAAATAACCTTATTCAATCCCAGGGTGAAGTTGAATTTTCCTCAGCAGCTTCTCTGTGCTGTGACAGAAGAGCCAAAGGCATCTATAGGTGATCAGAAGTTTTGTTGTTTGGTTTGTTTTTTTTTTTGGGGGGGGGGGCGTGGGGGGGAGGCGGAAGAGAAGCAGAGCCTTTTCAGAGAAGGATCAAAAGCTTTTACTTTCTACTTATTTGTCTGACTTCCTCATTGTCTTGCCAGTTTGGTTGTCTTGATTTTGCAGTTTCAAAGTAGAGTAAACTAGAATGATCCCATTCAATGTTTACTTGGTTATAACAACAGTTTGTCTTTCATTCTAAAATCCCCATTGTACATTACGTGCAACAGAGTGTCATGATTAATTCTTCTGCAGACAAAAAGGAGGCAAAATCAAAAGCCCTGGAGTATACAATAGGCCTAATAAATCCATGGTGTGGTTTTTCTTTGCTAATTTATTTTTTAGGTTTATTTCCTCTTTCCTTTATTATATTCTCTTTGTGGTTTGACAGAAGATGCTAGGATGGGAAGGATCCAATTTTGATGGAGGTCTATTTAATAGCCTCCTCTGAGCTGTTGCCAAGGAAGTTGTAAATACAGTGTGGCCAGCACTTGTGGTATACTTTACACAAACTCTGTACCAACCATCTCTTTGGTAGCCCTTGGTTTTTGGAGGTCTGCCTCCTTTCATGGCAATGCTGATTTAATTTCACAGGCTGTATTAAACCCCTTTTTTATTTAGGAATATCTTAAGGGCTTAAAATAGTCCTGTATTATAATTCTGCTATGCATTTCTGAATAATGCATTTCTGACACAGGTTTGTCCAGGTTTGTCTTTGGAAGCAATCAAAACCCCACATTTCTTCTTAAGAGCTGTTACAGTCTAGTTTAAACAAATTACGTAGCAATTTGGCATTTCACTGAATTATATGCAATCATATAGGTGAAGCTGTTTCTCTTGTGTGTATTTTCCACAGCCCTTTGAATTTTTTTTCTTAGAAAATCTGCCTCATTGTTCATTTGCAATTGCAAATAGCTCCACTGCAATAGCACCCAGAGGTGCTTTAATAATACCAATAGCAAGAACTTATTAAAAGATGACCATAAATCAGTAGGTCTCCAGAGTAGATTTAGTGGTTTGGTTATATTCCAACTGAAATTAAAGTCACAGTATTGCCATTAAGTTTATTAAGAAAGTATGTTGTGCAGATGAGAAGCAAAAAAATGAATACATAAAATGTAGCCAAGAGATGAGAAACTGCTATTATTAAAACGTAAATGCTTTGCATCCTACATTGGTAAGTAATTATTCCCCAAAAAGAAGTGCCAGAGGCTTCCACTAATGCATCAGGGACTTTCCTAGCATGGATTTTTACATGAAGATGCTCGGCTACTGTGGTAAGTAATGACGGTAGAAAAGAGGGAGAAAAGGTGACGCAGGCTGTATTGTGTGACACACGGGTTGCTAAATGTTTATGGATACAGAAAGAAGCATGGCTACTGACAGTACTCTGCTTCAACCGAAGTCTCAGGTGCATGTGCTGCTGGGCTGGGCTGGACTAATAAATTTCCTTACCAAACTATTACCATTTTGAGGGGCAGATCCTCAGCTGCTCGCTTCACTGGAGCTGTAATTATTTAGAGCATGCAAGAGTCTGGCTGGGATTTTTGTCCATTCTAAAAGAAATGAGCAACAAAGATGGTGGCAGATGCAAGATAATGTTCAGCAGGAGGTGCTGAGGGAGGCTGGGGTTGCCTCAGAGTACTGTAAAGGTGGGGAGCAGATGTAGGTGCTCTCCTTGAAGGTCTGACCAAACCACAGCTGTGTGCGGAGCAGCAGTGAAACCTGGGCATCGTATTCCCCTGGGTGCTTGCTCTGGCAGAGCTACATGGAGCAATGAGTGCTGCTGATGTGGGCTGAGATTCCCAACATCAGTCCATGAGGAAGTCTGGAAAAGCACAGCAAAATGACTGTGGGGAACTTAATGTTTTGTGGGTAACAGTGTTCTGAAGAATTCACTGCTTGTGCTTGGGCAGAGCTCACTGTAGTAATATAGGTGCCTCATGGGGAGGGTGGGGGAATCCAAATTGTTCGAATACTACTGTCCCTTGGGTTATATCATATAGGTATCATTGAGGAGGTGTTATTGCTGTACAGGACTTCTACAAAAGTCACTGAGTCTGGAGTGGAGGTGACCTGCTGGTGGGGCCAGCAACAGAAATGTTTCAAGTTAAGAGTGATTGCCAGCCTCCACATGTGGTCTTTGATCTCCGTTGGAAGGAAATTCAGACATCTAGAGTGGGAGGAAGTTGTTGTGTACCTTCTCTAGGCCCTCAGTCTGGCTGAGGATTCCCACAGCCTCAAGCAAGCACAGAGACCTGTTTTCCAGGCTGGTACATCAGAAATGAGATGACTTGCAGACTACAGCATACTGACAAGAACTACAAATACATTTAAAGATGGAGAAAATAGCACAATATGGCAGCTTGAAACATGAGGAATATGAATAAGAAACAGTGAAATTCAGCCTCGTACGTAAGCACATGTATTGTGCAGAAATAAACCAAAGCAGACATCTAACTGGGGCAAGCCACTTGGCAAGCGATAATGGCAGAGGAGACTTAGGTGAAAGTTAAACGAGAGTCTGCCCATAGGTTGTAGATCTGCTTTGTAAAGCTATGGTGCCTGCATTTAAAATGCTGCTTTATTTCTGTGCTTTCTCAGTGTCAGAATGACAGACTAATTGGAAGGAGTTTAGATAAGAGAGCAATAAATAATTAAAGCACTGGAGGGGAGTCTGAAGAAAGAAGCAAGTACAGATTAAGTTTGGCAAAGTGTAGACTATGGAAAGCTATAAATCTACATCCCTTTGAGAGTAATAGCAAGGAAGAGAGTACGGCATTGCTGAAGGGTATGTGTGAGCAGATTTTTCTGGCCATGGGGTGTGATGAAGCTCTGTAGGCTTGGGTCTGTGGGGGTCTGCAGGGCTCTGCCTAAACAGGTCAGGCTGCAGGAGCAGGGCCTCCATGAAGCAAGAGCATGGACAATCATAAAGGCTAAGAAGAGGCAAAGCTCAGGGGATACCAATTGCTAGAGAGTGAAATGAGAGTAATTCCACTGTTTGAAAATGGTTTAGCTTAGAGTTAGGCTAGAGGAAGCATGGTAAAATACCAAATACTGAGAAGAATCATATGGAGGGGATGAGGATTAAAAAAAAAAAAAAAGGTAGAAACTGGGAAATGCAGGAGATGGACTGTAGCCTGCCTTTTTACTCTTCTGCATGGAGACATTTGCAGATATGGCCCATGATACTATAGGAAATATTACTTGGGGGTGTTTTCGTGTGGTGTTATTTATTTATTTGTTTTGGTTTTTTACAAGCTAGAAAATGGACAAAGCTAGATTGAACATACAGAGCTGCAATTTCATTACTGAAATGAGCTGTGCTCCTGCAGATTGAATGGGCTTTTCCTTAGGAAAGTAATTAAGGAAAGAAGCAGACTTGACTTCAAGAAGCACAGTGATTTAAATCTGCTTTTAAAAACTATTATGTTGCAGTAAATCTTGATTGAAATTAGCTATGTAAGTAATCTTGATGTTAAAACTCTTTCTGCGGTGGAGACTGCAAGTCTTGTGACAGTCCAAGAGGTTTGTTCTGTTTTGTATACTTTGCTGCTAGTAAGGTTTTTACTTGTTTTATAACAAAACAAAGAAATAAAAAATCCAGCTCCAGAGCAAACAAACTTTTCTGCTAGCTCAGAAGATGTGTTGGCTGCACTGATGCCTACCTAGGGTAGAGCCAAGGGCTCCTTGTGCCACACCTGGGGATTCCTGCAGGGTTCTGCCCCACCCAGCCGCAGCCAGCCACCTTCAGAGGCTGTGTGCAGACACCTGCCTTTCATCGAGCTGGGTTACGGCCACATCATACCTCCTTCCTGCAGGGCATGGGGCTGGCATGGTCCCTAACGTTGTACCTACATGGCACAGGCACCCACAGCTTCGGTAGGAGAAAGAGGAAGCAAGGTCTCCTCCACAATCTTCAGATAACCTGTGGTGGTTTACTGTATGCATGGTTGGTGCCACCCTGCCCTTATTTATGAACTGATTGTAAAGAGAAGTGAAACCAGTGCAATAATCTTTGGTCTGGTAATACTGTACAGGGCTTGAGTAATGCTGCCTCACCTGTAGGGTCCTGCAATCCCTGCTCTGCTCCCCAGAAGGATAAGTGAACCTCAGAGAACTTGCCTCTCACCTGCAGTCGAGGTCAAGACATGAGCTGCTTGTGTGATTGAAAAATGTCTTTTAGGACAGCTGCAGTCCTAGGCTGGAGTGGAGCTGGTGAAGGCAGGGCTTGAAGTGTGTTTTCCTACCAAATGCACTGACCCTGGGCTGAGCTACCGTACAAAACAAGATTGAGTCAAAGCCTGTCCATTTTTGAAGCAAACTGCAACGCCTGTCTGTCTGCCACAGCCCATGCACGGTTGGCATCAATAAAAAATAAAGGGACACAGAAGAAAAACAAGAAGCCTTTTGGAAAAATGGGGAGAAGCAGTGTATGAATCTGAACACCCACATTGAGTACTTAGCTGCACAGCCCAAGATTCTGTACGTACCTGCTGTCATATGTAGAAATGAGATGTAATACTGTAGACTTACCAGTTCAACTAAAAGTAATGTAATCCACCACTACCTGGCCCTCCCTGGGTACTTAATTGGGTGGAAGAAGGAGCAGAGTTAAAATCATAGAATTGAATTACAGAATCGTTTAGGTTGGAAAAGACCTTTAAGATCATCAAGTCCAACCGTTAACCCAACACTGCCATCCCACCGCTAAACCATGTCTCTAAGCACCTCATCTGCAGTCTTTTAAATACCTCCTGGGATGGGGCCTCGACCACTTCCCTGGGCAGCCCATTCCAATGCTTGACAACCCTTTCATTGAAAAAATTTTTTCCTAATGTCTAACCTAAACCTGCCCTGGTGCAACTTGAGACCATTTCTCCTAGTCCTACTGCTCATTACTTGGAAGAAGACACTGACCCCCACCTCGCTACAGCCTCTTTTCAGGTAGTTGTAGAGGGCGATAAGGTCTCCCCTCAGGCTCCTCTTCTCCAGGCTAAACAACCCCAGCTCCCTCAGCTGCTCCTCGTTATTGACTTTGATCAATCGCCTGCCCCTTTGCTGAGGCTGTGAAGGAGATGCTGGTTATTTAAGCTTTGTGGGAACCTGACCAATACAAACTGAAGTAGTATTACCACTGAAAATATGTCCTAAGGTAACAGCACTTTTGGGATTTATCTGGGGACAGTGGGAATGGGATCTTTAAAACTGATGGTGCCTCTACACCCACCCTCCTGGAAGGGCTTCCCAGCGAATGTCACAACCTAAAATGCCCACTCTTCAGATCATAGAAATGGGGCTGCTCTGAGAATGCTGCATTGTTTTAAATGCCATCAGCCACTGGGGACAGTTGTGTGTGTTTTGGAACTGGAGTGTGTTTGGTGGGAAACCCAGGGGTGTCATCTGTGTCTGTGATAAGTACAGTGAGTGAGAGGGTAAGAGTGAGGGGAAAGGCACCTTGAGGACATTAGGACACAGCTGCTGTAAATCTCAAGCACCTCAGGGTATTTGACAAATGATTGGTGAAATCTTAACAACGTGGTATTTGCTGCCACCATCTAGTGATTCACAAGCAGTTCTGAGGTAGGTTAGATCGGGTCCTCGGGGCTTATAAACCAACACAACTCTTGGCTGTAATGTAACATGTGGTTCCAGTAGTCCACAAAGTTCACTGCAGTGTTACTTGGCCTTTATGCATAGAGGAGAGCATGTTGGGCCTTTTCTGAAAGTTGCTTCTTTTTCTGACCTCCAGAGCTAACACTTCTTCAGTTTGCTTTGCTTATTTTGAAGTAACAGTTGCAGTAATGATTATGTACACAGAGATTCAACAACAGGGAGCTTGCAGAACTGCATATCACTTCTGCTGATAAATGATATATCACTAATGGCTTGGGTTAAAAGAGTTTATGTTGCTAGTTACTGTTGGTTTGGGTGGGCTTTTTTTCCCCTCCACTTTTATTTTTGAGCAATACCATATACATGCTATACAGGAGGTACTCCTGCTGTTTGTTCATAATTTTCTTTGCATTCCTCAAAAAATGGAGCAGTTACATGACCTCAGGATGTTGTTTCACCCTGAAAGACTCCTGCCAAGGCTTCCAAATGTATCTTGCTACTTGGCAAGCTCTGACTTGTTTAGTGGGTGTAAAAAGTTCAAACTGATGAAGCTGCCGAGAATAAACTCAAGATCTTGAACATTTCTGTTTACTATAACTTCCCATGTTAGGATCAGCTTTGCTCAATTTGGTTTGCTGCATATTGCCAAGGAGAAATATAGGGATGTTGGAGTGTACGAAATATGTATTTGGAGGGTATGTGTTCCAGAAAGGTTAGGTATTTATAACAGAAGTGCGTATTTCAGAGCATAAGAAGATTAGTGTGCTTTTCATTTAAATACTTTCTTCAGTGGAAGCAAAATAGCAAAGGAAGATAATGTTGGCAGAAACCAGAAGTGAACAGGATTGTATTACATCAAAATTATACCAAATCTGGATTGGCTGCCTAAATAAATATTTGCAATGAAAAAAAGATTGTGCCTGCTGGAACAGACTGTGTTCAGGGCTTTTTTGGATTTGCAAGGTGATTGAGGGGACGAGGAAGAAATGGTTTGTGTACTCTATTTTACAGTCACTTTTACTGTTACTGGACAGTGCAGGAAAAAAACTTCAATGCAAAACCTTAGGAATTTTGCCCAAAACAAGTCCCACAGAAAATATTCCATCTGCGCGGAGGCATAGGCATAGATACTGGTGCCTTGATCCAATAAACTAAGCATGTGCATAGTCTAAAAACAGTTGTGGAGTGTTTTAAAATTATGTGTATGCTGAAGGAATCTGCTGGACTGGGGATTTCAGCGAACATAAAGGAGGCCCCATGGAGTATAGCGCACCCACTGCTCTGCATTCGTATAGGGGGAACCACAATCCAAATCCTTTTGTAGGAGGGTACAGACTTCCCAAAAGTCTGAAGAAAAGATTTTCTAATAAGAGCAAGTTTGCCATGGCGTTTGCGGGATCCAAGTACATTGCACACTGTCAGGGCTATTCACTGGGGCTAAATGCCACTAAATGCTCTGGCGCTGTTGGAAGTAGCCAGAACAACTCCAAGGCTTGCTCAAGGATTAACCCTTCCTGTCCTTAGGCTAAGGCTGTTAGCATTAAAAATCACAGCAAATCTCTTGCTTGCAGTGCCAGGTAGGAAAGGATAATTTATTAGCACTTATTCTTTAATCAAGGAAATTTGTTAGTTTACATTTTGAATTTGAAGAATTCAAATCATGGTTGTTGCTGAGATGTTTCTTATGATGTAGGTTTGTTTTAATTAGTGGTATCAAGTCAGAACTCAGTGGCCTGAAGGCAGCAGCAGTTACCTCATTTATTTGTTGTTTTGAAAATGTCAAGCAGAAATGACGGCTGTTTAACTTCATGAGCAATTTTTTTGGTGGTGTGTTTTTTTTTTTTTTCCTTCCTAAAGCAATAAAATTTCCTAGCAGTTGTAGGAAATCATAGGGGTGCATGTAATTTCCTTTGAGTCCCTTTGAAAGAGAGAAGTCACTAGAATTTTTTATACAGTCAATTATTCCCTTACGATGCATATAACTTTTTTTGAAAGTGTAATATTCAAGTTATCGTTATCAGGCTACTGGGAAATGAATAATGATGCATTATTAAAAGAACCTTAAGTGTTACTTTCTAGGTGAACGTATAATTAGTTAACTGCAAGCCATTGCTTCAGTTACTTACTGCTGGAAAATGTAATAAAGATGCTCATTACCATCGATGAGCCTTTAAAGATTCGAGTGACTGAAATTTATGTCTCTAGGAAGGTTTATAGAGATGCTTTTCTTTGGTTGAGCCTTGAGAAAGGCTATGCGGGGGATAGTAAAGCTGTTCCAAGCATTAGAGCTTAGAATGTGGTCAGATAGCTCTTTCCACAAGATGATTATGAAATAGAAAATTACTGTTTCAAAAGGAAACATGAGTGACTTCAATCATGTAAAGGGTTGGTGCTAAATAAATAGTTACCCTGGTTGAAAACTGCACAGGGATTTTTACTCTCTCAGCTAGCTATAACTCAGCAAAGAAAAGTCCCTTTTCATCCAAGGCAATGCTATGGGTAGATGCTACTTTGTTAATGCCTCAGTTAAAATTGAATCCTCTGGCTTGGAGAAATCTTGGGTTTGTAGCAAGAGGCTTAATAATTTTTCTAGCCTGGCTTCCAACTCCAAGCTAGCCAGTCCGTGGCTATCGTGCAGTGATGGAGTAGATGCTTCGGAGTGGAAAAAGGTGCAGCTGAACCCGTGTGAGAGCTGCGTTTTTTCCTGGGAGCTGCAGTGCTGCACCCCAGGAGTGCCGGGTGGTTGGCACCACTGCTTGCCCTCTGCCTGCTCCCCACTCCCTTAGGCAGAGAAAATCCAGCTGAGGCAAAGCTGGCACAGGCTCTGAATTGGTTTCAGTCTAGAAGGTGATGTGTTAGGCAGTTTTTCATCTCCAAAATCAGAAAGAGAGTAATGCATGGCAATGGAACAATTTTTTTCCTAACTGCATAGGTTTGAGAAAGCATTTGACAGTTTCTGTTGCAATTTGCTGTGGCACATTTCAAAGTGTTAGGGTATGCCGATAAAAAAAATAATTAACAACACTGAGGCTTTAAACAAGGTTGCAACTTCCACATTTAAGTCACTCAAATCTGTGTTTAACATAAACATTGGCGTCAAAAAAAGAAGCCTCCTTTCACCCTCCTATTTAGTGCTGCTCTTGACTCTATTGTAGAAAATCCTAGACAGACACAGCACACTCGTCACGTAGCTTAAGAACGGTGCTAGGAGATTTCTGTTTTGCTCATGGCACAATCCTCTTATGGGACAGCTCAACCAGCGTGAAAACATAGATGTGCGCTACCCAGAAGATAGTGGGAACAGGGAAAAGCAACTACTCCTATCAGTTAAAAAAGTATAAGAGAGGACATGTTTCTGTCTTCTGGCAGCATTGTGATTCTCCTAGCTAAACATCATGTCTTTCCCATCATGTTTGATATCTTTTGATAGATGCTTCTTCCATGAACTTCTCTGATCGGTTCTGAACCCTTTTATAGTTAGGGATCTAAAGCACCCAGGCAGCATTGCTGAAAAGCAATGAGAGAGAGGAGTGGACTCTTAGGCTTTCCAAGCGACTTGTGAACAATAGGAGGTACTTGTAAGAAATAATGCCACTGACTGGCAACAATCAATCTGTGATGCTGCTTTCATTTGAAGATATGAATGAGTGAAAAATGTGAGTCTACCAAAAGGAAGGAGGTAACACTTAGATGCATCAGAGAGGAGACCTTGGAAGTACAGGGCAATTGGTGAACTGACTTATGTTTTTCTTCTGGAAAGGAGAAAGTTTCTAGGATGCTTGGACAAAAGGTGGAATGTTACCTTATTAATAATAGTCCTTTACATTTCCAAGGGTATCTCTGCACTTCAGACCAAGAGGGTACTGGATCAGATTTTAGGAAAACTACTTTCTCCCCCACGCTCCCCAACAGGGCAACCCAGCAGAGGTGGGCTATAGGAGGTACACAAAGGTTTCTGCTAGAAAGTGGTGGTGCTTATTTTTAGCTTTCTTGACCTTCTTTTTAAAAGAAGTTCAGTTATAAATGTGGTTTTCAGAAAGTTAAAGAATATTTAAAACTACTGTATACTGAATGAATCTCATGTTGAAGCGTAGAGGTACTGTGGTGCTGCCTGTAGTGCAAACAGCTCATTCAATTTAAGAAGCTTTAGGTATGTTCACAACTGTCTTGTTCATAGGATTTTTGCCATAAACTCCCAGCTGTGCAGACCTGATTATTGACAAGTCTTTTTCTGTACATTTTAAGATAATTTTACACAAGCAACAATGTCCAAGTAGTTCTGTTTGTGGAAGTTTATACAAGCTACGCTGTTCCTGTTACTATGATGAATCCTGCACAGGGCTTAAATGACAAACGGGCTTGAATTCTTCTGTGGTCATGGTCCCTGCAGCCCCCAGCATTGCCTCACAGTGACTGCAGAGGAGTTGCGGAGTGTGGAGTGGAGGCGTCTGCCCCTCTCTGTGCCAGGCCTGAAGATCTACGTGTGTGCTGAAAACCCAAGCGCACTGCTGCCCTGGCCCAGAGATCAAGCCCGGGTCCCCTGTAGCACTGTGTGTCCCGCTGGCTGGGCTGTGTTCCCTGGATTTGGTAGGGTTAGCAAGCCTTCCTCTCTCTAATGCCTCATTCTTTTCAGTGGGCCTTCTGGGGGGGTGAGGAGCAAAAAGAACAATTAGACTTCAGTAATGACCAAGAGACCTGCTGTCAGTGCTATTGCTTGCTGGATTAAAAAGCAAATTAATAAATACAATAGCAAGGCTGACGTGATCACCAAATGTATCCTACCCAGTTTATTTGACAAATACAGTTTGAAGTGTTTGTCTAGTTCTTCCAAAGCAGTTATTTATGGCATACCACGTACTGCCAAAATAAAGGCAAGCTCGTTCTTTGTTTCTCTGCTTTACTGAAGCTACCAGACTGTGAGAACTTATCAAAGCTGTGGGTGCAGAGAAGTGTCTGCTGGCTCCATTTAGATGAATCCTAGAATAGAAAGCCCCAAGGAACAAGGTCTCCAAGAAGTATTTTGGGGTCTTCTCCTTCCCCTATTTCTGGCTTACCCCATATAATCCCCTTGCTCCCATTTCTGACAGTTGCCTCATCTCCCTGCAAGGAGAGGGCTCTGCCAGCATCCCAGCTGGCTGTGTCCTTTCTGGGAGGCCATCACAGAGACCTGGCTACCATGATAACCTGCTCAAAGTGGTAGCATGAATCTAGCACTGCACCGTGTGGACTATCTGGCCTGAGCCTCTCTTACTTTGGGCATCCCCTGTAGACTTACTCTGCGAGTGCCTCTAAACTAGCAAAACACAGGTTAATGCAATAGCAATCACCAAAACTTTTCCTATCAGCACAAAGTCATGGTTCTTGCTGAGGTTCCCCAAGCATGTAAAAGTGCTTGGCTATTCCTGCTCAAGAGATTACTTTGCTTTCCTTTGAGCACTTATTATATAAAACACAAGGAAAAGATGCTTACCTGAGTAGTGGTTTTCTGAACAGTGTTTGACTCAAAATGCCCTGAAGGCAAAATGATAAGAGTTTGAAGAATAAAATCCAGGTCAGCATATGTGCGCTGAATGTATCGCTATATCAGATTTGGCAGTGACTTGTATGGTACAATAGACATGTAAGCATAGACTATTCATCCAGTGCTGTTTCTGGATTTAAAAAAAAAAAAAAAATGCTGTTGTAGTGTCATAAATAACTTGTACATCTCTTCTTGGCTTTTCATACAGTTTAGTTTTAAAAAAAATGTTTTTATTCATATGGACTGTATTTCAAGGTACATTTGAAGCTGAGCCTAACTATTTACATTTTTGTTACTTTCTGATTTGTGGTCCTTGCAGAGACTTGTTGATTTCTTCTCTGTGCTCCTGGTGATTTTGATTTATGTATGAAACAGCAATTAAATACTTATGCTAGTGTTCACAGAGCTTGGCTTAGAGAAGAAGTACAAATATTAGCTCAATTTTATTTTTAAAGGCTTTCAGGATCATTTCTTCAAGTCTAACACATGTTAAAAATTGAATGCATCCATTGAAAAAAGAACAATAGTTTCTTCTAGCTACAAACATACATCATTGATTTTGGTTGCTTTGCCTTTACCCTACAAATTTTATTTGTGGAGTCACTGAATAATTATTTATCTACTTGATGTATGGAATTTTGTTTCGGTGACATTGTTTAAAAATGGGAATTCTTGTTTATGGCATATTTCATTCTGACAGGAGTTTACAGAGACTTCTGTAGATATTTGTCAGAAAAATATTGGCATACATAGGTGAAATTGCTTTTGTCAGCAATTCTTTGCTCCACTGGGTGTTATGCATTGTTCTGTTTCTAATTGCTCCTTGCTTATATAATTGCATGCTCTGCTGTATCGGAAAGCCTGATGCATTTCTGGGGTCTGTCAGTTTGTGGCTGTTCCCCTGACAGTAGGATTTTTCCTCATTCTTCTTTTTGCCACGTTCTGGCAGGCTGTGTTGAGAAGGCTGAACTGGGGGTGAGAGGTTCTCCCCCACCTGCATGGCCCTTTCTTTTTTTCCTTATCTCCTGTGAAGATTGTGCTATTCCCCTCTGGTGCGCTAACAGCTAATGACAAGTCCTGATGCTGATGGAAGCAACGTGATCCCCAGACTGCAATGCCAGCAGCTTTGGAGTTGGGGAAAAGATCCAGTTGCTCAGAGCAGCCTGTTTTGCAACAACAGCAAGTAGCGTTGGATTGTTCTGGGGTCTCTGCCCAGTGAAGGCTCTATTCTGTTATTGGTTTCATCTTCGATGTCTAGAGATAAGAGGGCCAACACATCAATTCTCGTTATCTCTCTTGCTTGTCAGCAGTTGCTTGAATGTGGCAGGTGGTCATAGGATAACCGGATATGGATAAAACTAAGTTTGCCGCATGTCAGTTTGTAATTCGGAGCACCCCAGAACCACAGGTTGCTTATTCAAAATGCAGCCTTCTGCAGCGTCAGACTGCCTCTCCGATGTGCGTGGAGCTGGCATCCAGAGGCATGAAACAGCATCCAAAGTGAGAGAACTGCAGGCTGGCATGCTGTGCTCGTATGTCAGTGATGACTGCGGTGAGGGGTTGGACGCCTAGATTACGTAGTGTCTATCACAGGGTAACAGGCAAGTGATCCTCTTAGTTGAGAAGCGGGGAAAGGGAAGGTTACGCACAGCCATCTTCCACTATTACCACTTATTAGTAGAATTTGGTTTGATTGTCATACTGTATGTATTGACTGGTTAGTTATCATTTGGCTGTGTGGTTCAATCTATATCCTGCTGCTGTTATCAAGAACTACTATCTTTGTGTCTTTAAAACATTTTACAGTTGTGGGCATTGTGCTGTTTTGCAGAGAGGGGAAGAGGAGCAGAATGCAGATAACAGACTGTTTTGAGGCTGTAGTGAAACTAGATGCAGAGTGACGTTTCCTCACAAGCTGCAGTTCAGTGCATTGGCTGTTTTGGCCACATGACCTTGCAGAAAGGAAGCTTGGCAAGGCAATAGAGGCAGTCTGGGAAATTAGAACTGCAAATGTCAAAATTCAAAAGGTTTACCACTTTTCCCTAGTCCCTGAAGAGAGTATCCCTCCTGGTATACAGTGTGGTGGGAGATGCGGGAGGAGACCCCCTGCTCAAGAAACAGCTCGCTCTTCTGTCAGCAAAGTTTCCATGCTACTTTTTCGTTGCTCTGGAAACATTTGGCTTTCCAGCAGCCACTGGGTGACTTAAGGCAAGAACACAATGTATGTCCTCTATGAAAGACTACCTGTATTCAGGCATCTGGATGATCTAATTAAGTCTTTGTTTCTGGAGTAAAAACTGCTCAGTAGCCTTGTCAGGTGTCAAGGTGATGACAAATTATGCTTTGTTACCTTGTGGTGACTCATGTCATGCATACCACATCATACTGTGATAGTGAAGAATGCAGAGGGGCATGCTGTATGTCATTGACTTGCCTTGCGTGCTGAACTGGATGTCAGTTCATCTACGGTAGTCCAAAAAGTTCTCTAAAAGTGGGTCCAAGATGTTCCCTTTTTAGGGGGGTGGTGGGGTGGTGGTGGTAAGCAGCTCTGTACATGTTTGATAACTGTGATGTGATGGTGTAACTTAATGATGAAAAACAGAGGTAACAGATACACAAATGGGGAATTTCTGAAGTCCAAGTGGCTGAGATTTTAGGCTTTGTGTACCCCTGAAACGGTCACCTCCCCTGACTTCCATGTTTTTCCAAGAGATGACATCATTTTATAATGCATCTTACTGCCAAGTTAAACAGTTGATACTAATGAAATGATTACATAATGCCACGGAGAACGTGCTGCAAAATACTCGGAAGACATGCCAAAAAATGAGCAGCCCATTGTAAGTAACTATTGGAGCAAAAGCTTTGGTTACTTAAAAGAACCCCACAAAACAAAACAAAAAACCAACCCCATAGAACTTCCCTTTGAGTTATTAAAAAATAAACTCAAAAGAATATGGAATCCAAACAGCTAAAAGATTAAGGGGGCTTTTGATAGCTGTAAAACTCAAGCAGCCTGCAGGAGTAGAGAGTAGTTGGAAAAGTGGTGGTTGTAGCTCTGCTGAGAAGAGTGTATGCAAGATTAGGTTTAAATCTATTACTTCTTAAACCCAAACATGATTGCCATGGGATTGAGGTGGAGAAGAGATTGTATGTTCCTCATCTTCAACCAGCTCAGCTGCAGACAACACGCTTAACTTATTCAAGAGCCTCTGTTCCTTACCAGAAGCTGGGTGCTTCTGTGAAGATGAACTTAGATCGTGTCAGCTTGCGTTTGGAAGAGCAGTGGGTGCTTCTGGAGCAAGATGGAAAGGCAGAACCCATAAGCAAAGGATCACTGAAGAGGAGGGGGTTTTGCTGTGCCACCTCACAGTGCTGTGTGTTTCAGCTTGCTTTGTGAACAGACAGAAATAGTGCCTCAGGCTTGCATTTGTCCAAGTGGGTTATATCCTCTAGCAGTGCTGTGGGAAAGTTTAAAGGAGTTCACAAAGTGTTTAAATGGATCAGGAAAGAGCAGATTGTTGTTAATTGGCTTCATCTGCTCCATCTGGTAGGAGCTGGGAAGTAGCTGTGTTTGCAGCTTGTAATTACAGGTGGCTTCTTCCCTGCTTTGGAGGGACTGAGCTGCTGCCGGCTCTTCTGAGCCAAGGAAAAGGAAAAAGAGGTTGCACAGGGTACGTAGGGGCTCAAAGGCAGAAGAGTGGGGAAAGAGGCAAGTTTGGGGGGAGAAGAAAAAAAAAAGGAAAAACCCTACTAAGTTAAGCTACTTTTCATGTGGACGTGCATGCGGCCGCACGCTTGTTTGGAGCAATGTTTGATGGTGGTACATGCATTTACAATGACTATTGGATTAAAAGATTTTTTTTGGGGAGGGGCTTGCCTCAATAGTTACATTTATCCCTCGGGACAAAGGCGTATGTGCTTGGTTTGGTTCCTTCCTTTTAAAAGCTGTTCTTGCTCCCCATCAGTAAGCTTGCCTGACAAGATAAACAGATAGTAGGTGGAATGAATTTATGGATGGTTTACTGAGCATCTGAAGAGAGTAACTAGTCATAAGATCATTAGTAATTATACTGGCTTTGCTGAAATAATTACTTTCCAAGTAACTGCTATCAGCAGGCATAAATTGTTAGATTGAATCTTGTGATTCAGATAAGTGTGGATTAGAAGTTAAAATTCCAATGAAAAGATGGAACAACTGCATTTATATGGAAATTGCAACATTTCATGTGATCCACTTCACTGTACAGTGTAAGCCAACAAATGTAGTTTTAATACATTTTTAGAAGAAAATTACCATATCAGATGCTGTGAGTTAACTCTGAGAAAGCTATGTGATCAACAGAGCTACGTGAGAGGATTGAGGAGATGCTTAGGACGTGTGATACTTTTCAACAGTGATAATGCATTTCTTCATCCTGTTTTGATGTGATTAATCCAAAGCAATACACACTAACTAATAAAATATATAGCACAGCTGATGTGGGAATTTTAGCTGGAGTAAAGCTATATAGCTCCATTGGTTTTTACTGGGGATATGCCAACTTTCTGCAGTTGAGCATTTGGCAATAACCTTCTCAGAAACAAAATAGAACTCCATAAAGATGACTATTTTGTGAAGAAAATACATATTATCTACTAATTTTGGTCTCCAAAAGGTGCTACAAGATAATTACGGAAAAAAAGTCCAGCTATTTGTTGAAATATTCCAGCTAGTAGTGTGAAAAACGGTTTTGTTTGAAATTACATTATTGTTTACTTAAACTGATAAATGAGTCTTGGCAAGAGAAGTTCAGGGCCGAGTTCAGACACATGCAAATGGTTCTTGTTTTCAGCAAAGCCACGAGTGGCATTGAATGGTGTTCTTTTCGTGGGGTTCTTTTTGGTTTTGCGGTGGGTTTTTTTGGAGGGTTTTGTTTTTATTTGTGTGTTTGTTTTTGTTTTCTTTTTTTAGTGATAGCTTCTCGATTATAGGATTAGAACGTCAGGAATGGAAGAGTCAGCTTTTGCCCTAAAACTAGGCTAATTGAAGCAACTGAAAATACAGAGGTCTTAAGGCAACTCTTTGGTACTGTGGTTGGTGCATGTCTGTCACACCTTAGCAGTAAGTGTGTATGTCTGAGGAGCTTTGTGGGTAAGGCCTTAAAAGTTCAGATACTGATCCATTTGCAAACTAAGTAAATAACACTTTCTAAGTTTTTATTTTTAAAATAGATCTTATTTCTTTTGGAGAAATGTCTGGTCTACAGTGTGTGTATTTGAGGAAAGGGCCTCAAGTATGTTAAGTATAGCAAAAAAAGGAGATACTTGTGGGTTTGGCATCCAAATTGCAGGCTATGTGGTTAGTGTGAAACAGGTACTGAAATAAAAGCATTAAGTAGTTAAAAAACATCAGAAGCTTCTGCTTGAAAGACTTTTGTTATTTTAGAGCTGTAGCAATTCTAATTAGCTGACTTGTCCTTCACAGAGAAGAATATATCCATAGGGCATGGCTGCAATCCAGCTGTAATTGCAAATGTTTCTTATATTCAGCAATCACAACTGTTGCCATTGAGAAGCAGAGAATGCATTTGCCAGTCAGAAAAGGATTATTTTAGTGAACCCAGTCCTCCAATGAACACCCCACTATAAGTAATTTTACTGCCCAGTGTTAAGCAACCTGTGCACGTGCAGTTCCAAGGATCAGGCACTTTGCGGCAGGAGGCAGGGCTGGTGCTGATCTTCTCCCAGCATCTCTGTGCAGAAAACAGCATTCTGCCTCAGTGGTCCCCCAAATTCTAGTTAAGTTTATGAGGCAGGTGACATCGTTGTGGAACGGCAAATATCTGTACTTCATTCATGATTTTGATAGTATCTGGGGGCCTTCCCAGTGTAGTGGATTTCCTTCTCAACATACTGGTATCATTGTTTCAAGTTTGAGGTTGGTAGTGATGAGGGCTTCTCTTCAGCAGCCCACGGCCAAGTATTTGCCTGCTGTTCTTTCTGCTGGGAGAGTAGAGGGTTTTCCATGTGCAAATTGGGGAATGCCACTGCTGGATATAACCTCACAGACAGGTCTTGCTGAGCATGCTTATTTGGGAATACAGAGGGACAGATAATCTGCACTGTTTTTTGGGGGTTGTTGCTTTGGTTTTCTTTTCCCCCCATTGCTTTCTCACAGGAAAGAATGTGTCTCCTGCCCATGATCCGCTTTTGGAAATAAAGCGGTTCAGCCCAAGCAGGATAATTTCTCTGTGTTTTTTCAGATTTGTCACTTAAAACAGTTTCATCATGTTCCAACAGCTTTTATGAGCGTGCATGCAGTTTGAGAGCATTTGCAGAGGAACATTATGCAAACATTCAAGATAAAAAAACATCTTCAAGCTAGATTTTTAGACATGGCAATAAACAAAAATCTTTTTTTCTTTTTATTTGGGAGGTAAACATGACTTGAGGAGACAGGGCAGGAAAGTCCATTATCAGTATGTCATAAGTATGATTTAAGTTTAAAAAACCAAATGGACAGCTCTGCAATACAGCAGGGTGGGGGTTGCTGTGTTCTGAGGGAAGCGTTTCAATTGCTTCTACATTGTACTTGTTGCTGAGATGAAGGAAGTTGCTTTAAACTATTATTGAAGGATAGTTTTGCCAGCCAATGCGCTGATGCTGGAAATACATTGCAACTTTACTCCTGGTAGTGAAGGCGTGGACACACATAACTGTGGAACTGGACCATACCCACAGCGCAGGTACTGCTGCCATGTGTTTGCTATCTGTCTTGAACTGTGTTCAAAAGAGGGGTTTGGGAAGAAGTACAGGGCCTCCAGAGCTCTTCTTTGGTATTTGTGCATTGGGCACGAGCAGGTTTTGTAGTCACACTTCTGTTGTTGGAGCCCTGCAATTCCTCCTGTTTTATACCCGCAGAGTTTAGGTCTCCAGTGTCTGCCTGGGTGCTAAAGGTGCCACTAGATTATGTGGTTAGAGGAAGGAGATAAATGCAGGCAAATCGTTTCAGATTGGTACTTGTGATCAAGCTTAGTTCTGCAAGGCTCTTTGGGCAAAGAAATTACTGATGGCAGACCTGGTAAGTACTTCATGTAAAATGTTTATAATATTGAGCAGGAGACCAACAATTCCCATAAGCATGGGAATAATCCTATCCAAGGTAACTGAATGACTCAAACTCCTGCTAAGGCAAAGCCTGCAGGAGCTTCTTCAGGAAATACTTCAGGTTACTCAGGTTTATACTTCTAAAAAAAAAAAAAAAAAAAAAAAAAAAAAAGAAAATCCCATACTACTTCTCTCTTAAACCTTCAGTCTGTATTTTCCTACTAGCATGTATTACAAATGATTGTCTTTTGAGGCAAATACTTTACATCTGTCGTCTGGGGCTGACGGTCTAAATGACGTGAAATGGAAAAAAAAAATTCCATCTATGGACTCTGCAGCATTTTATCAGACTCATTGGAACTGAATCCACCATCTGTGCCTTGTTGTCAGGGTCAGTAATAGCTTTTCCTAAGCATTTATTTGTTAGAGCGCTCTGTTTTCACTGCAAGGTAAGTAACCTTAATACATGTGCCAATGTACATTTTGAACAAAATTATGGGGTAGTTGCTACATTTTTTAAAAGGCAGGCTTAAATTTTTTTTTCTAGTTCTGCCTCTGCAAGGAAGTAAAAACACCTAATTTTTTGAATGAGTAACTCTAACCAACTCTTCTTTGCTTCTATGCTATCTGAGATAGATTATTTCCAAAGCACCTTTGTGTATTGTGAGGATTTCTTAAATAGACTTTGTTAAAGCCGGTAAACCAGAAATGTCACTTGTGAGTTATGTTATGGGCTAGAGACACCTCTAATTGGAGCACCGTGTCCCATGTTTACATCGGAAATAGGATGCAGCTACTGTGTGGTGTACTAGAAAAGACAACTTCAGATTATGTTGTGTGTGAATTTACCCCTGCTTGAATTTGGCAGCCTTATAAAAGGCAGCCGTTGATTTTGATCCCTACCAAAATAGCTCCCTCCGGCTGAGCAGTGGGGGTTAGCATTTAGCCCTGGACGTACCTGTCGATGTTGCACTTCCTCCTTCACTGCCTCCCTTTAAAGCTGTTCTTACTTTAATCTCTTTGTTGCACTTCCCCCTCCTACTTTTCCCAATTTTGAGACAGTTCTGGATCTCCTTGAAGAGCAGGTGCTTCTGATGAACTTCAGGAAAAATAATCTCTGCGGTCATGTTCCTTATCCTCAGCTCCAGCCAGATCTGGCTGCTGCTTTTGCTCATTACAGCGAGGATGCAAACAGCGGCAGATGCCTGTTGGTGGTAATTAGATAAAGAAATGAGTGCTGTGAATGCTGCAGTGAGAGGGGAGGTGCTTCCCAGACAGGTTGGAGAGGGATCGTTCCCATTTTCAAGGGCTGCTATTAGACTTCCTTTACCCCTGCTTTTCTGACTGTTTTGCTAATTAACCAAACGCACCTCCTGTCCTCTGTCCTTCTGGTTTCTTTCTGTCTCTTTCTGACTTCGGCATGTCCCTCATTATCCTCTCTCTTCCTATTTTCATTTCACATGGCTCTATCAGGTGTTAGTTGGTTGTTGTTATTCTGCACCCCTGCGTCATGACAATCACTCGGAAAAAGAAATGTCTTCCTGGCTCTTGTTTCCTAGAGTGTGGCCTCAGCTGCCTGGGGACGCAGAGGAGTAAGTGACCTTTATTGCTGCTTGAGCTGCCATAGCTGTGGTTCAGGGTGGTTCAGCTGTAAGCTTGTGGGCTACCCCTAGCTTTTTGAGACAGGTTGTCTTCTCCTGTGACGGGAGGAGGTGGGAGATCGCTGCATAGAGCAGCACAGGACAGAGAGACAGGGAGGAAAAGCTGTTGACTGAGAAGCAGCAAAGGGTGAGCAGCCTTATGCTAGTTGCTGGGCTGGGCTAAGGGAGGACGATGGGCCTGGATGTTTCCTCCTGACACCCTCAGACACAGAGAAGTCATCCTGGGATGTGGAGGGGCTGTGGACAAGTGAGCCTGAGAAGGGGAAGGATGTGGTGACATCTTGCTTTTTAGGCCAGTGCTTTGACTGACCTGGTAGTCTGAAAGAATAGGCATAGGTAGCTATAAATGGCAGGAAAACTGTTATAGCAAGGGCCTGCAGGAAAGGGATGCCACAAACACTGGGGAGCCTCAAAAATATCCTCTTGCGCTGTATCCAGATTGACACCTAACCTGTTGGCAGGCATCAGCCTTACTGTATTCCTATCTGAGGATGAGATGTGAATAGCTTGCGTTTAAGATTTTTATTTTTTTTTTAACAAGCTACAAGGAAGTGCTCTGTTGTGAGTTAACACTCTCACTTCTTTGAAAACTGTGAATATGGTGCAAACTCCTTTTATGTTTAGTGGGAGTGTGCAAAGTCCGCTCCAGCCAGCTGGCTTTTGTGTGTTTTGCTATTACTTTGCGAGGTTCTTATATAGATATAAGGAAGAAATTCTTTACAATGAGGGTGGTAAAACACTGGAACAGGGTGCCC
>BOSO01000614.1:157073-216484 GCA_018403395.1 Gorsachius goisagi | reverse complement strand
CCAGGTGCAGGACCTTGTACTTGGCCTTGTTGAACCTCACGAGGTTCACACAGGCCCACCTCTCCAGCTTGTCCAACTACTGTGAATCTGGATTGTAACTCAGAACCAGAAGTCAGAGGAATATATCTCCCCTCCTGCCCCACTGCTTCATCCACAAAAACCCTTTAACCAGCAGTATGAGACACCCAGGCTCTTAGTCCTAGTGTGCATATCAAGGTCAGCAGAGAAAAGTCCAGCTCTGACCCAAAAAGCAGTGCAACTGCAGCATTAGCACAGCTTTGCACCAGGCTCCCATTAATAAAGAGATCTGCAGCCTATATTCATGTCCAGACTCAAAACCATCCAGTCTCAGTCACTGGAGATGACTTAGCTACGGTGTCTCAAATAAGACTGAGAAGACAGATCCATGGGAGGAGGAGAGCATTGAGGAATACGAGATACAGAGCACTGTAGATCCATAGGACCTGGAAGCGTATTCAAGGGAGGCATCCCTGCCTGCTTGCCTTGTCCTTACGCTTGTGTCTCAACTAGCCAGTGGCAGATCAGGAGACGCTCCATCAACATAGCCCGTGATATTCAAGGTATCTCAACACAGCCATTTGCACACTCATCTAACTTACTCCCCAGCAGCAGATGTCTCAGAAAGGCACATAACGAGGGCTGCATATAGGGCAGTATTTCCTCTGTTGTACATACACATTAATAATAATAAACATCCATCTGAAGTACTTCCTCACTAAGAAAAGTCTATGTTTAATATATCTCACTATTTTTAATACTTGTTTTTTCTTTACAAGATCACGACTAGAGAACGGTAACAAGGCACAAAACCATTAAATTAAACCAGTCACATACCTGTTCATCAGAACCTCCAGAGGCAAATAAGTCTCCAGCTCTTGAAAAAGCTACGCATGTGGCTGGCCCCTGCAAATAGATTTAAAAGATAGGCTTAAAAAAATGTGAAAGAAAACAAAGTAGTATAAAGCTCCATTCATTACATCTTTACACAGTATTCCTTATTTGACATAAGCAATACAAAGGCAAAAACTAAAAAGCTCTGTCAGGTAAGTGGGCTACAATTAACATGCTAAGCTCACTGGCATTTAGTTATTACTTCCCACATTTTTGCTCCTGATATCCATGGCATTAAGACAGATAGGAACAAATAAAGTTTTACAGCTTCAGGCTTTTCCTTCCTCCCTCTCAATCAATCATTCTCACTTCCCTTTAGAATTAGAAATACCTAAAACTGCTGTTCATCTATTAAATGCAGGGAAACTGTTGAGTTTTGTTAAACAGCCACCTGATGGAAAGGTTTGAAGTGGAAAAGGAGGTTTAAACACACGGATACACACAGAGCAGCA
Organism: Gorsachius goisagi; assembly: GCA_018403395.1. Taxonomy (NCBI): domain Eukaryota; kingdom Metazoa; phylum Chordata; class Aves; order Pelecaniformes; family Ardeidae; genus Gorsachius; species Gorsachius goisagi. The sequence continues at coordinate 215,120 of BOSO01000614.1, read as the reverse complement.
TCAAAGGGCACATTGAGCAAAACTGTTAGAAGTAAAATACCCTCACACCTGACAATTCTAGGCATGCACAAATCATAAGCTGTGCCCTACAAAAATAAGGGTTTTTTTAAAACAAATATGAGTGATGAATCCACCTTTCAGGCTCCAACTGTCAAACCTTCAGAATTTACATTTTCCAAGATCCTCCTCACACCATGAAAACTAGAACCATGAAAGGAAAATGCACCTAGCCAAGATCTTCACATAATTACGGAAGTCCAGGGGCCAGAAGTTCAAACATTACCCAGAATCTTCAAGACACAGACACCAGGAGACAACATATTTCATGGACCACTGTGTGCACCAGATTCACCGTGGAAAATAGTATCTTCTCTCCACATGCTTTCCCAACAGCCTTTGTTTCAAAATACACAGCTGTCACTAAGGGACAGCATAAAACACATGACTGATGATGAAGACAGCCAACAGGTAGGGCTATAGGCAAAAAGTGAAAGAATCAGTTCTACATGAAGGAAAAAGTTGTGGTTTTGTTTGGTTGGGTTTTTTTTAATACACAGTCATTGCATGATCTCCTATGTATTTCTAGGATATTCCATGCAAACTGTTCCCTGCAAAAGACCCAAGGCTTAAAGCTCTTGACCACTCCTCCACAACATAACTTCAAAACATGCCTGACCAGCTATCAACCAAAGCAATCAGTTTCCATCAATTAATTGACCAATGTTAGAAGCATTTTAAGTCAAGGAATCTGTACAGGCAGAACAACTGAATGCAGAAGATTCAGTGTTCAGAGTAGAATCCAATTACTCATTTTATTTCAGACTTGGCAGTCAAGAAGTCTACAAAGTACAAGAACACTGTTTCCTGAGCAGGAGGAAGAAAAAGCCAAGGCTACCTGAGGAGCACTGGAAAGAAGAGCAGGTCACTGAATGGCAGACAGAGCAGCATCAGCAGCATATACTGTATTTGTACATTACAGTACTACAGAATACAGCAGAATTTTGCAGGAGACAGTTATTCTTTTTGGATACCAACTAGCAGGACAGAGTTAACATGGGGGAACATTCAAAGTCAACAAAACTAAAACAGAATCACTGCTTCATATCCCCTTACACATGGAACATGTGGCCAAGCAACAAGAGGCTTCCAACCAAACAGGCACCTGCAGCAGCACAGGAGAATGCAGGCACTCCTCACACCACCATCATTTGCCATGTTTAAGCTACAGGCTAATGATCTATGCAGGTTTGCGTTAGCTGTCAGGTTTTTAACTGAAGAATGGAATGCTGGCTTAAAACTGCTTTTCTCTTTGTAGTTCCACAGAAGAGATGCCAGAGTTAATGCATTCAGGAACATCTCTGTACAGCAGAGGCACTTGCATTTTGAAGAAGCCTTGCTCTTAAAACAACAGTCAGTTCTGAGGGACTTGAAGTGCTGCTGACTGCTACAGCACCGCTTGAGTAAAAGTGTGCATTTCACACCACACATCTATTTTAATGGATTTTCAGCCTTTCAGGAAGCACACAGGAGGACTCGCATGGGAAGGATGAGGCAGGCACTCTGAGATGCAGTTAAACGGAGCAGGGAAGTCATTATGTGTGTTCAAAAGCACAGGCACAAACTGTTCTGCTTAGAATAAACAGCTGAGGACCCAGACAGTGTTTCTGTCAGCTGCTGAACACATTACTTTGCTGACTGTCCTAAGCCTGAGCTTTTGCCCAAGCTGAAGTGGGCAGATGCAGGAACAAGCACTTCTAGAGGCTGCCTACAGCCAACTTAGCTAGGAAAGCAAGTTGAACTCGTGACAGGCTGAAACAAAAACACACCCAAAAAACCACCAGAAAAGCTACAACATGACCACCAGAAAACCCCACCACATGAACACACACCTCCTGACAGAAGTAGTTATCTTTCAAGTAAGATCCCATATCTCGGAAGGCAAGTCAGAAGCTTCTCCTCACCCTGAATCAAGTTGCAAGGACAGACTATTCTATTAAGAGTTCAGATCTTCCCAATGGGCATCACATGGAAATCTCATACCTAGTTTGTTTCTCATTTTCCTTCCTTGTCTCCTACTTTGTAAAAGTGAACTTATCATTATAAATCCTGAAGGTAGAAAAATACCCAAAGATTGCATCTGGGATAAACACTCAACTCTCACTGCAACCTGTGTCCTGTGTGCTTTCAAATATGCTGGCACAAGGTTATGCCAGCAAAACTTGAGTCTTGATGTGATCAATCCCAGTGCAAAAAGTTCTAGCTTCCTTAAAACACTTTAAGGTATTTACATATTATCATTTCATCTGCAGCGATTTCAGGAGGTTTTGAGGCTGCCTAGTATCAGCATCTCACTCGAAAGATCTTGCCAGAATTGATCTAGTAGCAGCAATTTCAAAATTCATGCGCAGTCATTAGCTCGTTCAACTAACACAGCATTAAATAGCACAGATATTTCAAACCAAAAAGACACCACCATCCATCAGCTCAGACAAAGCTGCCCCCACTTTCTAGTCCCACCCACTTCCCCAGCAGTTCAGCTCTGACCACACTGTCAGGAATGGAGATCTCTAAAAAAATAAATGCAAAAGCAAAGACAAATAAGCCATAAGGAAGGGAAAAAAACAAGTATATAGCCAGAAAACTGCACAGTGGCGAACATTGCTCAAAGATAACAGAGCTGAGGATACAGAAGCTGCACTCTGTAATAAACCAGTGAGGTTGGGAGGGCAAAACAAAAACATTCAAGATATTGCTTAAGACAAAACATTCAGGAACAAGCACAGGAGAAATACTGGAGAGGAGCAATGTTTCACAAAATTATTTTTATCAGTCTTTCAGTATATTTAGACAAAATTTAGCACAATACAAATCACATCACAACAGGCAATGAACTGACTCCAAAGTCATGTCATTTTGAAGGGAAAAAAAAAAAAAAAGTTCAACAGAACATATTCCTCCCAAAATAGAAACTGGTATCAAAGACTGAATGTGCCTTTATAAACTGAAAGACAGGGAACAAACAAGTCTATAGACACAACATCCTCTACAGATTTGTTGGCATAAATTAAGTGAAAAGTATTTTTCTTGCATACACTTACAGCATTCTTCCCAGATATAACACATTTGCTATGGCAACATACAAACAATAGTTTGCCAAATACTCTGGCAATTTAATATAACCCCACAAAACAAAAATAAAAAGTACACATGACAGTGATTAGGCACAGCATAACTCCCATTTGTTCCAGGTAAGCACAGCAGAGATCCAACAGGTTTCTGATGCAGTCCTGGACAAGAGGTACATGGTTGAAGACTGAAGAACTCAAATCTTGAGATTTTTTTTCCTTTAAACTTACTGTTTGCATCAAAAGTGGTGGAAAGCAGCAGTTGCATATTCTTCTACAAAGGTTGTAGGGAGAATTTTAAGCTTATTTCCCATGCAACTAGAACACTTGTGATGCAGCCACCTTCTAAAGGACTACTTTATTACTCTTTCTGCAGCAAGATACAAACGCCCTTCTATTATAACTTCCTGAGGGTTCAGACGTTCTAGTTCTGCATCCTCATTGTGCTAGGTGCTGCACACAAGCTGCTAATGCCAGTCCCAAATTCCTACAGCTCCTTGCCCTAGATTAAACAGCAAGCTACAGAAAGAAGGGAATGGACAGTGAGATACACCAAGTCAGCAGTAAGGAACATTTGTTTAGTCCTCAGCAGGCCAACATGACGACTGTCGAGCTTTTGTGCATGTCAAAGTTTGAAATTATAATAATAGTTTTGGTGATACTGGGAGAGAGCTGCAGAAAGTTTGAAGGAAAGTACAGGAAAGAGCAAAAAGTCATCCACTGGAAACGCTGAATGGGAAGAACGTTGCCACTAATCAATATTCAACTAGTCTCCTCTAGTGAAAGAGTACCAGCAGGCAGGGTGGAGATAAGACCCAGGGAGCCTTGAAAAGGACAAGCTGCACACACACTTGATGCGGCGAAGAAACTGGAAACAAAGAAAAAAAAAAGGAAGCCATACAGAAGGAATAACAACAGGATCAAACCCAGTCCTCTGCAGCAGCATTCCCAATTAACAAGGTTCAGGCAAGGTCAGATAGCCATGCCTTGGCAGCTGAAACACCAGGTGACATCCCACTTCTAGCTGCATACATAGGTAAAAAGGATGAGGCACAGCACATTACACAGTCTAATTTATGTGCAGACAACTCCCCAGAGACAGAGATGCCTTCTTGTTTTCCCACTTCCTACAGAAGGAAACTAGTGATCACAAGGCCTTCCTTGCCCTAGCAATCCACAGGTTGATCAGCTGACACAAAACATTAAAGCATAGCCTTAGAAAAAGGTGTTCAGAACTATTCTGAAGAGCTTTGAATGAGTTCATCACCTAGAGAGACGGTATCCAAAGCCAGGACACAGATTACAACATCGAATGAGTGACTGGCAGGATGCTAATAGCATCATTAACAACTGACACAAGAGACAACAGGAATAGCATACCTGAACACAAAGCTTTCTAAGGTGGAGCTAAAAATAGATCTCTGAAAAAAATACTTAAGAGAAAGGCCAAGAGTTGAGTTTGGAGAAATGGAAATATACCTGGAGCAAACAGTCATACCTGCATGCAGATAGCAGATGAATGTGTACCATCTATAAATAACCAAAGAGACACAGAGAAAGCCCTCTTGAAGACCATTTCCTCCCCCACAGAGCTGCTGGAGGAGAGAAGGCACATGATTTCAAGAACAGCAGGGCCAACACCAACAGTCAATTCAAGTCAAGAGAGGCCAGACTTGCGAGATTCAGCTAGGAACAGAGCTAACATTTTGGCTTCAGCTAACAGAAGAAATAAGAGCCAGGCTGGAGAGAGTCCAGGAATAAACCAGAGGAGAGTAGTTTAATGATGCACAGTCTGCACAGTGAAAGGAAAGGCAGAGAGGAAGGTAGCTGCAGAGACAAGTGAGGTCAAGGACACCAGTAGATTTTTCTCCCCCACCAACACTTTTTTTTTTTTTTTAAATCCTGGGAGAAACTAATGCATACCAGAGAAGAGCCAGATAAGAGAGTATGGGAGGTGCCAAGAGCTGGAACAAGGCATATCTAGAGGATGCAAATAGTTGAATTAAAGGAGAGCTTCCTCTTCCGCTGCCCACAAAAGGAGATTTAGAAGTGGAAAGATACGACTCAGTACATTCCGTCAAACTCTCCTGGAATAGATTAACTAGTGCAAAGAAAAAAAAAAAAGGAGATACAGGGAAAATTTACACTGGCACCTTATAACTGAATCTTCAGTAACTTTTAACTCCTGAAAGCTCCAATTAAAAAAAAAATACAAGGGAAGAACAGAGCACTCTTATTTGCTTTTAATATTCAGAAACGCTAATCTAAAAATCAGTTGCTTGTTGTTTACAACACACCCCTTCTCTCCCTTTGCTGGTCCAGTTCTGTGCAGCCCCAAGATATCCTCACACCCTACAAAGAAGGGTGCATGGATGCATTCCAAAGAAGGCCTGCACGGATGTCTAATGCCACCTAGGCAGAGCTGGCAGCAGACAGTAAAGGAGCACATTCATTTCTTGTGCACCTGCTCAGAATATCTTGCTATTTAGTCAGCCAGCAAAGCAGACAGCACTTACACCACCCAGGTAGGTAGAATGCAGCTACTTCACAGTTCAACTCAAGGTTGCTTGGAGAAACGTAATTTTGCTTTTTCTGTCTTCCTACTTATAAACATAACCATGCAGATGTTTTCTAAATATTTACTGAGAACTTCCATTCCACTAAGGAAGTCAGTCTGGAAATGCTCTAATCAAATCGCCCCAAAGGGCAGACAGGCACTGTGTACATACCTGTTCTCCTCTAGCAACCCTCTGGAGGTGACTTATGGGCCCCAAAACATTCTGTTCCTCAACAGTGATTCAGTACCAGAGGTGGACCTACATACCAACCTGGTGTCTCATCTGGATGGAATTAGGCAAGAGTACTTTACAGCTTGAAGCACTCCAGAACTAAAATATGCAGCACAATACAAAATTATATTTCACAGCTGCAAGATGTCACCTCCAAGCTGCAAACTCCGGTCTCTAACAATCCTTTTGCTACAAAGGGGCCAGCTACCTTACAATTAAAGACAGCAATGTAAACTTGGCAATCCTCTCTATGTAAACTACAGCTAATCAGCTGCTAACAAATTCCTGGCACCCCAGCAATTGCGTCAAAGTATGCCTAAAGGACCTTACGTTTTTTTCCTTTAAGTGTCCGCTCACATGCGGCCTTCCCAGAACAACATAACAGCAGTCAGCTGTCAGAGTAAGAACAAAGTCTCAAACAGCACATTCACCCACAAAGTCACAGCTCAAGAATGTCTTCAGAACAGGCTGTTCATTTGGTGATTAACCTATAACCCTCACTTAAAAAGGCAAATCTACTTAATGACCAAAAAAAAAAATCCACACCTACTTCACTTTTAGCCACTTACAGATACCGGCAGAAATCAGAGTGAGGATGGAGAGGAAAAAAAAAAGCCCTTAGTATTAAGTGGCCTGGGTTTATCTACAAGCAGAGCAGGCTAGAGAAGCAGCCAGTGCAGGAATCCACCCCAGCAGCTTCTGATGAAAGCAGGGCCTGTTGTCACTGCTGGTTGCTTACTGTGAATGAAGCACAGGTTACCATATACTTTTAGTGGAAAAGCAAGGTATCTTAAATCAGGCATTAAAAGAACCAACCCACAATGATACAGCACATGCCAGCAGAGGGAATGCCCTCCCAGGGCTATGCCAGGACTGGTTCCCACAGCCATCTCAGTACCATATCCTTAAAGACCACCAGAAAGCACTACCAGCCACTTTGATACTTCTACTTGTTTCCAAACCAAAGGAGGTGTAATCCCACCATGGCAACTACCCTTCAGCTATGCCAGTGTCAAAGCATTTCCAAGTCAGATGCCTAGGAGAGAGTGGCAGACATCTAACTAATCTGAAACAGTGCAAGGGAGTAACACAGAGCTTTAACTCTGCTTCCAAACAGATGATTCACAAACCAGCTGTTTTGTAGAAGCCCCAAAGAAACTTTCTATTGTCTAATTCTGAATACCTCCATCACCATAATCAGTTTTGGACTCTCATTCAAAGCAAAACTTTTTTTTTTGTGCCACTGCACTCAGAAAGCAGCCTGCAGCTCAGAAAGGATGAAAATGGACAGCAGGTCCAGCCTCCTGCCGAACAATAACCAGGCACATCCCTTCCTGAGGCAAGTATGAGAGGTGAAAAAAATCCACTGTTCCTCCACACTGACTCTTTGCCAGAAAGCTACTTCCTAAGCACTTATTTGGCCAATTAACACAAAAGACAAATACGAAAGTGAGCTTAGGAAAACAGTTAGAAGCTTCACAGCCCCTATCTGATAGGAGTATCCACTTAGTTCATTTTTCAAAGTAAGAAAGTTTTATGCAGTCAAGGTTTACATGTTAGGATAGCCAGCATTTATTGTCTTTCCCTCATTCTTTTCAGCATTTGAACTCTTTGGTCAGTTTTAATCATATATTCCCATAAAATAGAGCTTTAAGTATGAGGTGATCCTGTTTTTCCCTTAATATTACAAAAAAGGAAAAAAAGTTTATTAACACACAGTATAAGAGAAGTTACAGGACAAACTTGACCTTTTTAGCCATTAGACAAGGCAGTCACTAAACAGAGCCACAAGAAGCCAGAATTATCAGTTCTGCAGCTTACACAGCTACCCTTATTGCCCAGAACCATCTCCACCACCCCCAACAGCTTCAGGCTGTGATTTTTCCCCAGTTAGTTTTGATGCTTTAAGACTGAGCCTCCATTTTAACATACACACAAATGGGTTAAGAATTTCTTCTCTTTGTCCCTTTGGAAAGGGAACCTTTAAAGCAGGTCTGCGTTTTCATGTCTTTGAGTCCCACTCAGCCTGGACAATGAAATTAGTCTATTTATTTTCATTTAACATTTAAAAAGAGAGCTCCAAGCATTCATATAATTAACCTTAGAAGCAACACATCCAGCAGCATAGTACTAATAGACCAATCAGTTAAACTTAACCAGCCAGCAGCATTTATCAGCTTCAATTATTTAATTCAGACTGTTAATAAAATGGAAACATGTTCCCAAATCGCATCCCAAAATATATTTCCTCCATTTTACCACTACTGTCCTTAAGTCTCCTGTCAGATGAACAGAATTTATCTTCCTAGCACTCAAGTCAGGGGGCCAAGTGTTATCTGCACCATGCTAGGGAGGGAGTCAGAGCTGTGGGTACACAGTGCATGACAGACCCAGGATTCGAGACTTGCATCCTCAATACTGGAGCTCCCTTCCTGCCTTGTTTTTTTGTCTTCTCCATTCCTGCCTTACCTCCTTCCCTCTCCATAGGTCTTCCCTTCAAAACAGTCACTATCTCAAAGATTATTATTAGGGCTCTCATCATCATTTTATGCAAGGAAGTTTTCAAAAGATTTCCCACCATGAAGAATGAAAGGCTTGAGCAGAAATCTGTTGGTTTGTACGTTACTGTAAAAAAGGTTTTGTCTCACCTGGTGACCATGAAGAGTATACAGAAGTCTTCCTTCTAGTAAGTCCAGAATTTTAAGAGTTGAATCATTGGAAGCAGTAACCAAATAGTTTCCAGAGGGGTGAAAGGAAAGACTGTTTACCACAGCACTGTGCACTAAAGATGGAAAAAAACGTACATAATAATCACCAAGACCTGTTTACATAAGCCCAAGGCAAAAGAATAAAGTACAAGCACATTCCAATTTTCTGTTATAAAGTTTAACAGGAAAGTTATCATGGGGGAAGCATTCCACAAAAACTCTTCAGAGCATTGGAGAACAAGGACAGTATTCAGGTCTTGTAAAAATAGGCACTACTTCATTGAAAGGAAAAAGAAAACTTTGCCAATTATTCTGGGAGATTTAAGACGACTTCCAGCACAGCCCCAAAAAGTAACTGTATGTGCAAGTAAGCTATGTGATTCTGGGAGAGAGCTGGACATTCACATATTTTACTACCATGAAGCTGCTGTTCTCACTCCCAAGTGATTCTAGAATAAACTCTGTATGCTGGTACATTAAGGAGAAGACTGAAATTATGATGAAAGAAACTCAAAGTTGGCATTGCACAGGTTCTGTTAGTTTACTACCTGACTCTAACCAAGACTGGGTTTCAGAGAAACTAGGAAAGAACCACCAGCAACTTGAAAGTGGTCCAGTATAAGCATTATTCCTTCATCCATCCAATTTGCCTCACCAAAACTTTAAGCCAAGTATGAATAGACAAGCTATCAAGAGCATGAACTTCCAATAAAGCATTTCTTCCTGCATGTTGATGAAGCCTAAGAGTTATTTTGAAAGGAGTTAAAGAAAATGCTCTAGGAAAAAAGTTAAACTACACTTTTAAGTTCACTGTAACATTAAACACCTACCTAATGCAGAGCTTTTTTCCCCCCTCCCCAAACTTTTACAAAACAGGCTATTGAACATATTTATTTATGAGAACATGCAGTATTCTACATATGCACAGCTTTCCGAGCGTATGTGACATTACAGAATATTAAGACTATGCTTGAAGAGAGTTTTAAATACCCAATTATTCTCAATTATACTATGTGCCCTCCAAATGTTCTGGTACCTCAAATCTACTACTACTAGTACATTCCCCTCCCCCCGCAACTCAATTTATATTCCCTTGAGAGTCTACTGTGCATTCCAAATCCAAGCTGCACATTACAAAACCCTCAAAATACAATTTTAAAGACACTAGAACCAAATATTATCTTTTGCAGATGTGGATTTGAAGCAGCAATCTGAAATAACCTTGCTCCGTTGTAAAACAGAATGCATCTATTTTCTCCGGAACACTAGATACCTCAGCTTAAGTTCTAAGAACGTAACTCCTCTTGACCTGTACTATTAAAAAAACACAGAAGAAAACATTAACTCAACGCTGGTAACTTCTAAACAGTTATCCTTGTTGGTGAATACTGCCTGTATCACACAACTAGATCTTCCTCTACCCCCCAACCCCGTATTACACTGTGTATTAATGGAGAAAGTCTGCATGAAGTTTTTCCTCCTGAAAGAGTGCTAAATACATTTCTCCTTTGAAAATTTTATTCCAAGTGATTTGTAATATTCCCCACCCCGTTAGTGTCTATATTGAGATAAAGGCAAACTTTTTTTTGTCAACTAAGGCAAATCCTAAAAGGCATCACACAAGAAATAGACAGTTAATAACTTTACTCGCTATCTGGAACTTGAAGGATATGTCATTTCCAGTTTCACAAAAAAACCTTTCTATAATGGAAAGAAATCACAGGCTGTGGCTGTGTAAGCAGTTGCAGCTTCTGTGCCCAAGGAGTTCTTGGTTGTCATAAGCTCAGAGAAAGTTTCATCTTTCTTCTGCCAAAACAGCCCATAACTCCCACAAGACCATTTACAACACCTCTCCAAGAACTTGCCAAAACATCCTGCAAACTCACTTTATTACATGTTGTAAACAATAAATCTGGTGCAGCACAAGGTGGCATCTCCCAGTGACTTGTTGCTACAAGCCTCCCCTTCCACCAGCCTAGCTCTAGGAAAATAACAGCCAGTTAAGGGACTTATACTGGGGTTAATTACTGAAATAGAGTCAATACCAGCCTACAGTGACTGAACTTAACTGTCCCAAGTCTGGCAATACTACTCTGATGTAATCAGTGAATGTAACCTCTTGGTAACCAGCAGTCACAAGATAAATTAGGATGGGCCTGACACAGTTACAGTCCCCAGTGAACAGATAACCACCATCCAGCCCCAGGCAAACTGTATAAAAAGTACCAACTGCTCATTTTAAACAGCAATAAAAAAAAGGTTAGAGCTGTTTCCACAGGCCTGCAATAGAGGTGTCCCACACGCAACTTTGCACAGGAAAAAAAAATGTCAGGCATTAAACATTGGCCATTTTTTGGGGGGCGGGGGGGGAGGGAAGGGGCAGTGATCTGCTGTACAAAAAAAATTAGCACCAAGTAGCAGACTGAAAAAAACATCTGTTTGTCCTCCTGTACAGTAAATGTGACCAGAGCTTACTTTACTTTGCTTAAAAAAACCCCACACCATACAAAAGGTTTTGCAGTTTGCTCTCTACTTCCGACTTTCATTTACAAACGTCACAGTTGGAACAAATCCTAGCAACAAGAGCAACACTGCTGAAAGACTAATCAGTTTTGGAAAACAAACCAGTCCTAACACGCAAGAGTCTGTGGCAGGGCTACTTATCTATTAAGTCCTCGATGCAACTCAGTCTTCAAAATGGATTCCCTTGAAATCAGGCAGCATAAGCACGTACTGAGGGAGGAGATGCCCTCTAGTGGGACTGAGATGACAGCTTCACAGAGGAGAGCCACAAAACTAAATCCAATTTAGCCAAAAGGCAAACCTTTGGAAGGGTATGACTTACAAACACATCTCCAGAACATGTTACAAATGCATCAGTTTGCAGTCACAGGTGATTGCATACAGCTACCACTGCAGTTTTGGGTTTCTTTGGCTTTTATGACTATTTTATAGAATCATAGAATGGTTTGGGTTGGATGGGACCTTAAAGACCATCTAGTTCCAATCCTACTGCCACAGTCAGGGACACCCTCCACTAGACCAGGTTGCTCAAAGCTCCATCCAACCTGGCCTTGAACACTTCCAAGGATGGGACATCCACAACTTCTCCGGGCAACCTGTTCCAGTGCCTCACCACCCTCATAGTGAAGAATTTCTTCCTTATACCTAATCTAAATCTACCCTCTTTCAGTTTAACGCCATTACCCCTTGTCCTATCACTATATGGCCTTGTAAAAAGTCCCTCTCCAGCTTTCTTGTAGGCCCCCTTCAGGTACTAGAAGGATGCAATAAGGTCTCCCTGGAGCCTTCTCTTCTCCAGGCTGAACAACCCCAACCCTCTCAGCCTTTCCTCACAGGAGGAATGCTCCATCCCTCAAGATCATTTTTCTGGCCCTCCTCTCCATGTCTTTACTGTGCTGAGGGCTCCAGAGCTGGATGCAGTACTGCAGGTGGGGTCTCACCAGAACAGAGTAGAGGGGCAGAATCACCTCCCTTGACCTGCTGGCAACACTTCTCTTGATGAAGCCCAGGGTATGGTTGGCTTTCTGAGCTGCAAGGGTGCATTGCCAAGTCATGTTGAGCTTCTCATCAACCAATACCTCCAAGTCCTTCTCCTCAGGGCTCCCGTCAACCCATTCTCCATCCAGCCTGTATTTGTGCTTGGGATTGCCACAACCCATGTGCAGGACCTGGCATTTGGCCTTGCTGAACTTCATAAGCTTTGCAGGGGCCCACCTCTCAAGCCTATCAAGGTCTATCTGGATGGCATCCCCTCCCTCCAGCGTGTCAACCACATCACACAGCTTGGTGTCACTGTCAAACTTGCCAAGTGTGCATTCAATCCCACTGTCCATGTCACCGACAAAGATGTTAAACAGCACTGGTCCCAATACCAAACCCTGAGGAATGCCACTCATCACTGGTCTCCACTTGGACATCGAGCTGTTGACCACAACTGTGAGTGCAACCATCCAGCCAATTCCTTATCCACCAAGTGAGCCATACATCAAATTGATGTCTCTCCAATTCAGAGACACAGACATCATGTGGGACAGTGTCAAATGTTTTGCACAAGTCCAGGTAGATTATGTCAGTTGCTCTTCCCTTACCAAGCAATACTGTAATGCCATTGTAAAAGGCCACCAGATTTGTCAGGCACAATTTGCCCTTAGTGAAGCCACATTGGCTATCACCAATCACATCCTTATTTTGCATGTGCCTTAGCATAGCTTCCAGAAGGATCTGCTCCATGATCTTGCCAGGCACAGAGGTGAAACCAATCAGCCTGTAGTTTCCCAGGTCCTCCTTTTTTCCTTTTTAAAAACAGGGGTTGTTTCCCCTTTTCCAGTCAGCAGGAACTTCACCAGACTGCCACAACTTCTCAACTATGATGGATAGTAGCTTAGCAACTTCATCTGAGAGTTCCCTCAGGACCTGTGAATGCATCTCATCAGTTCCCATGGACTCGTGCATCTTCAGATTCCTTAGATGGTCTCAAACTTGATCTTCTCTTATAGGGGACGGTTCTTCATTCTCCCAGTCCCTGCCTTTGCCATCTGTGACCTGGGCAGTGTGGCTTGAGCACTTGCCAGTAAAGGCAAAAAAAAGTCACCGAGTACCTCAGCCTTCTCCATATCCCAGGTAACCAGGTCTCCTGTTTCCTTCCAGAGAGGGCCCACATTTTTCCTAGTCTATCTTTTATCACTGACCTACAGAAGCTTTTCTTCTATTTCTAGTCCAAAGTTTAAGACACAATTAGAATTTACACACTAGCTGTTAAAAAATAACACTCATAACAGGAAAAGATCACTTTGATAACAAGGGTGTCAGACTGAAATGCCATTCAGCAGGGTGGGATACAGGGGAAATATACAACTCCAAGGCACAAAAAATAAGCTTGGCAGCCAAACATAAACCACATTAGATTCAGACAATTTAATAGAATTAAGTGGAAAGCAGGAAGAGATTATTTTTGAGCTAAGTTATACTGTAGCTGGAAACACATGCTGCAGATCTTGCTACTGTTGAAAAGCTGATAAAGTACGTTATAGGACAATCTGACATTGTTCAAGTATTTAACATACTGCCTATTTTAGCAACAAGACTTCAGAAGGGTGTTCCCAAGTTTGGTATGGGTTACAAGTTATCAGTACTTACTACACAAAGACTCACACTTCAATATTCATCATTACCAATGAACAGTCCTCAAAAGGTTTGATCTCCTTTAGATTTTGTTAACTACCAGAGAACTAGAAGTGATATGAGTCCATAAGAATAATTGAAGAAATAAAATAAATAAATCATAATATGAGAGTTCAAGGAGATCAGGCAATTTTACAGTTGAAAGAGTTCAAAGAGAGCTTGACTTGACTACACAGGGATAATACACTTGAGAGAAGGACCTCACATTTAGAAGCCAGGAATAAAACACAATCCTACTAAAAATACAATTTTTTTTCCCCTATCCAAGAAAAAGCCCTGTTCTAATGATGGTGGTGCCGCCATCAGTGCTTAACAGTCAGATCAGTTGATCATAATGGTGTTTCCATCTATATGCAAAGACCAAAACAACAGTACTCTATATACAGCAGAATTAGGAAAGGATTCTAGAGTTTGCAGACTGTTGCCACTCCACAGGAACCTCTTGTTGGGGAGCTTTTATTTATTTTTAAGGAACCCAAAGGACTTTCATAATCTTAATAGCTTCTCTGCAGACAGTCTGCATTTGCTTCAAGATATGTTGCTCTTATCTACCAGAAGAGTCTATCACAGGTTGCTGAGAAGACAAACAGAAGAACTCTGCTCCTTTAACATCGCTACACTTTCTCTGCCTTTCTGTATCAAGGGAGACTAGGGAACTTGTGTGGAGACACTATGCAAATTTTCTCATCACCTTACAAGTGAAGGGATACAGAATCCAAAGCATGTTAAAAAACAATTCTAGTTACATAAAGCCACGAGGACCAACAGCTTTAATTTAGAACTCATTTTTTGTCTCTTAACTTGCAAAGGCAGCAGGAAATCAACTGCAAACTATTTTACTACTCTTCTGCCTGGCATTCAGCTGTGAGGCTGTCACAGCATGAACTGACAGTATCTGATGTGAATGGCAGACAGAACAATACACCAAGCTCCAGCCTCATGTCTCTAATCTGCTGTACTAGCATGCCAGAAGCAGTCTTCATAAAAAGCTAACAAAATAAGTTGGATAAGCTATCTGTACTGGAAACAGTACTTGCAAATATACTATGGCAGCCCTAAAAAATCATTAATAGTAAAGGAAATAAAAGCCATGTTTAGGCTCAACCAACTAACATGCACAAAAAAGTACAATCAAACTCAAAAAAGCTTGAGGGAAAGGACCCTTTTCTATCCAATTCTACCAAATGGCAGCACTAATCAGTTTGACAAGAACAGGTAATGGGAGGAGATGCCATTTTGAAGATAAGGGTAAAAAAAAAATAAATGTAAACTTCTAAATATAAATATTAGCTATTCCAAGGACAAACCAACCTGGACAAGTCATAACAAAGTCAAAGCCAATTCCAGAAGCTGAAAACCAAAAGGGATACTGGAGAAAGAACCGTAAACAAGAATCATGGTATAGAATTGCAATTGGTTGATTTTAATTTTCCTCTTTTGTTAACTTCTCCTGATCTTCTCATGAAGAACTTAGCCTTTTGCTTTGCTGGAATGCCTCTGACAACTATAGGCTTATTTGGAGGCAAAGGCCACATCGTTTTTACTGCACATCATTTACTCAAGCACAGTGAATACAGGCCAAGTGGCATCACAAATAACACCTGCAACACAAGACAGTGTTAGCTTTGGGGCTTTTTTTCACCTTTTCTGATGGTGGTCACAGAAAGAAATCAGAACAGAGGTGTTTCTCACCAATACGTGAGAATCAGCCTTGGAGCTAACAAAGCAAAGCATGATGCTTGGTGAAAAAGGCTTCTAGTGGCAGGCCTAAGCCAGCACCTTTCTGGAAAAGCAGCAGGTGATGGAGAAACAGTCCTTGGACTTCAGAGCGATTCATATCAAAATGTGGAAAGGTCCGATTTTTCTAAGATCTTAACTTGCCTTGATAATGTTGAAGAAGTCTATTCATCCTAACGTCCCACACTTTCACTGTGTTATCTGTACCAGCCGCAGCAATGCATGTACCACTGGGATGAAAATCCACATGATTCACAAACCTGTAAATTGCAGTTAAATCCAACTGTTTACATTCAACTCTTGCTAAAGATCAAAAAGGTCTTTTCAAGAAGGGAAGCTACATCCTGATGCACTGAACATTACAGAAAGGAGGAAATAACCTGAAAATCCACATTGCTAAATTTCTCTTAAGACCTTGCTTAGAACCCCAAGTAAACTGCAGGATTATATCCAAGCATATTGTCTTCAATATTTTGCATTACAGGTGTAGGAGCTTTAGATACAAGCCTCCTGAAGTTTGATGGATCTGACTGTCACAACAACATTTTCAAGTGTTCATTTAATGTTTGCATAATAAGTCTTCTATTAAATTAAGAGACTTTCTAGAGTGATGTGTACAAGACAGAACAGATATTTTTCTCCTATTACTCTTAACTATTTTTAGGATAGAACTTACTAAATATGTGCCTGAAATCATATGTTGCCACTTAGAATGTAGCAAGGCTGAAACCAAATTCCTTCCTGGAGTTGTATACAATTAATTCTTATTTTGAACACACAAGTGCAGTAAAACCTTCAAAACCTTCAGTGAAGACCATCTCATAACTCCTCACCCCACCCATACAAGAAACTGAATGAAATTAATCACCCTTTGAGTATTCTTGTAAGAAATGCTGAGAAAGCTGAGGTATTTCAGTTGGTTGTTTGGACCAGTTATGTTCTTAAAACCACTGGAAAAAAATAAAGCTGTCTGAATTTGTCTTAATATCATTGTCTATTACCTGGAAAGAACAAAACTTTGTACTTAAATTTAATGCAACAAGAAACTAGGAAGATTCCAGTCTCAGTTCTCTAAGGACTTGTTTTGTGTTTCTGGACAAGTTAACTTTTCTTGTGTATCAATATTTTCCATGAGAAAATCCTGATTCAACAGCTGCTTTTCTGCATACAAAGTGGTTTTTAGAATAACTTTGTTATTAAAAAACATTGAGAATGAAACAAAGCATCTTTTCGCATCTCATCCCCTGTTAGCTGCTTTTGTGAAAGGTGCTAATGATTTTTTTTTTTTTTTTTAAGAGGTAGAAATGACTGCCAGGACAAGGACCTCGTGACTGCAGTCACAAAACAAGGTATCCCCATTTCAGCAATCACAAGAAGGTCAGTCCTTGTGCACCACCAGGTACTTACCCCCCATGCTCACAGAAGGAGTGTATACATTCTCTGCTGGTCTTATCCCACAGTTTGACAGTTTTATCATCACTGGCTGACACTATTAATCGTCCATCAGGAGAGAATCTAAGACAAGAGTTACAGCAATTTTGTCAAGGTATGTTGTCACACCAGCATCAGTGAGACTAAAAACCCAACTGCTATAAGTTGAAGGGGAAAAAAAGCAAGCCATAAGTCCTCAAACTATCCCTAATTCCATAAGCACATAAATAACCATCAGGAAAGGCTTCAGATCTCCTGTCCTACTTGTTTCAATTTAACTGTATCTCAAGTTGTTTCTCTACCCTGATTCAAAACAATTCCTACCTTTGCCACAAACATTCAGAGCAAGGTAATTATTCCCAAGATAACAGCTGCAGCAAGAGAAGCTTCATCATTCTAGTGCCTTAGAAGAATATATTAAGCTCTTATTGCAAAATTTCATATACAAGACAACAGAGATCAATATATCTCTTCAGAGGCATAATTTTACAGGATCAGGACCAGAATCCTTAACTAGAGAACATCATCATATGTACTGGAGAAACATTCTTTCTGGTCTACTGTGGGCATCTATACTACTACCAGTCACTGCCACCATCATGCTCAAGAACTATAATGAACTTTTCATCTACAGAGAAACCATGGCTTCATCCTAAATACATATGTACATAACAACTGCTCAGAACAACTGAGATGGAAAACTGAAAACCAAATCTGAGACAGTTATCAGGAAATAATGTTTTTATTATGGCAGCATTTTCAGTATTTTGGAAGGAGCTCAGGTGATCATTTTTAATTAGAGGTATTACAAGTCTGAAAGTAAGCAAGCTGAAATAACAATTATATTATAAATCTCTGTTTGCTTCTGTTAGTGACTTCAAGATGCAAAAGCCTCCATACCAAGTAAAAGTAAATCACTAAGCAGGAAAGCCTCTGCTTGACAAAGACCACTGAAGCAGCACAAAGTGAGTGCACAACTATTATCTGAGGGATCTCTCCGCAGGTCAGCAATGTTTCAGTCACAAGATGCACTTGAAACACCCTGAATAGAAGTGTGCTGCACAAGCCCATGATGCTCAGTCTCTGCTTTGAGGGATAAATCCTTATCTCTATTCATCAGAAAGCTACACTTACCTGGCACAACGAACCCAGTTGATGTGTTGACTAAGTGAGAACAGAAACTTCTGCCTGTGAACTGTCCACACCTTGATTGTTTTGTCATCAGAAGCTGTAACTAAGGACTGGCCATCACTGGAGAAATGAACACTTCTTACAGTTGCCGTATGAGCCTTGAAGACAGTAGATTCTCCTTTGCTGTACAGAAGGAAATAATACTTCAAAGTTGCACAACAGGACAGCAAAGACATTTACATGAAAACACAAAGCTTCTGTATGCTGTACAGTGCTATTAACCACCATTTCTATGGGAACTATGTGTGCTTACAATTAGGAAGTGTTGATCAACCCCAAACTCATGAACTACACAGAATACATAGTTAAAACTATTCCAGTTCAATACTGGAGCCCAATCCAGCAGGATACAACCCATGTTTCCTATGAAGGGACAAAAATGCTATTGTTAATTTGTGCAACCATTTAAAACAACATTTATGGAAACATCAATATAAAAGATGCTGCTGAGTTTCTGTAATGTTTCTAGGTCCTTTGCTGCAAGGCAGGTGAGGAGGGTAGCGTTTTCATCATTCATCTAGACAGAGGCCAAGCAGGCAACTACCTCACAGCTATTCCTATAACGGCCCACGCTCCAGCTGAATGCTTCCAATGCAGCATCACACAAGAAATAACACAACTGAATTCAGCATGCCTGATGTTGTACAACTTAGAGCAAGCTACCAAGCAAGACAAAAGACAAGGTATTGTTGTTATTTTTTACCCATCATTTCCAGGTAAATGCAAGAGGCATTCTTCTGGCAAATAAACACAAGGCATATTTAGAGATCGACAACACATTTAGAGATCCAACAGGTATCTGGGACTCTTGGTCCAAAACACATCTCTGTCATTTACTGTACTACCAGGAGCTCTATACTCAGAGACATAAGAGAACAGAAAGACACAGCAGTTTGCTCCCTTCTCCATTAGGATTTAAACAGGCTTTATACTGAGGCTAAGGACCTCTAAAACTGTAAAGGCCAAAAAAAATAAAATAAAGTACTATATACCTTCTGGCAATGTTCCCTCCTTCCTCAGAAAAGGTCAGAGCTGCCTAGTTTTATTTAATCCTTTAGCTGCCAGAAGGCAAGGAACAAAGGTTACTTCTCAGGGAAGTTTTCTTTCTGTCCAAAGCCACAGAACATCCCCAAGTCTGATAAAAACTCATGCAGAAACATGAAATTATAAAATGCTGTCAGCATGGCTTACAAAAAAAACAAATCCCAAAGACAAAAATCGACACACCAGTGTAGCATTAACTCCTTTAGTAACATATTGCCCTTGAAAAGAACTGCAAGTTTTCAGATTCTTCGGAAATAAAGCCCTGACCCACAAACAGACTACAGGGCAGCTTCTCCCTTCCCTTTTAACAACACTGGAAAACTGGCAAGCGGAAGGTCTCAAACCTGATTCAACCTCAGTGCTCTTTTTTTTGTTCTACCTAGAGAAGGTAAATTGACAAATACTACTAAACGCACACAGATTAAAGGTGCCATGCACAGAGATATTCACAACCGGCATAACAGCAACAACTCCCTTTCCTTGCTGACCCTTTTCTGACACGACAACCAGAGCTCACAGACCAAGCAACCAAGACAAAAATCACCCAGCGCATCATTTAAGTTCAGTTTTCTCATCACATCCGAGTCCGTCCTTAAAATTTGTACTTCAGCTTCTGACAAGTCTAAGTTTACACTGTAATTTGTTTTCAACATTGTGCTAGCAGCACAGCTCTGGAGATAGCAAAATGCCACTGTTGGTCTCTTCATTGGAGATTGATGAGCAGCAAGGTTACATTTTAATCATAATCTACCTTGTGCCTTTTAAGAATATATATGCTGACACGTCACTGTGATCATTTCTTCCAGGAAAGTTTAACTGAAATATTAATTATAATTTAAGGTACAAGCTGCATATTTTAGATTTATTTCCCTATAAATTAAGTTTTAATTTTATGCTATTTCTAGCACATTTACTGTTTAGTCACTCCACCGTCATGAAAGCACCAAGACAACTAAAAGAAACTGGGATTTGCCCAAAAATCAGGGCTTTTGTCACATGTGAATAATAGTGTATCTGCCCCAGATGTGTAACTTGTTCTGAATACAAAGCAAGTGCTAGGGATTTACATTTACAGGAGTTCAAGCATTCTGATAGTTTCAGGTGAGTGTCATGATGATTAATGGGTATAGGGGGAAAAGGGGACATCAACCTCATTTGACTTAGAGCAGCAAAGTTAGAGATATTTAGAAGTCACTTTCAGAACCTATCAGTTCCATGGCAGAGGTTACACATGGTTTAACAAATCATCAAATAAAGCTTCCAATGGGTAATCATAACCAGAGTAACTCATCAAAAATAAACAGCTAGAAATGCTTTCCCAGCTTCCTGAAGTAACATGTTTACCTTCAAGCAGGGGTACGGGTTTTGTGTGGTTTGGGGATTTTTTTTTGGTGGTTTGTTTTTTCTTTTTAAATCTCTTATTTGCTACGACAATCATCAGGTCTGCTTCTGGACACAACCCTTTAGTCTTTGATAGCAGCAATTTACAACCTCACAAGCAAAGGAACCTCAAACACCTTCATATATGTCTGTCCATTCAGAAAAAACAATCCCACTGTTCAGTGTGGGAACCAAGAGACCAGAGGAAATGCTGGCAGCTGCTTTTCTGCATCTTGGCTGCAAAAAGCTTCATATTACTTGCAGCAAGTTTTCAGGCAGTTCTGCAGCTCTCTCCTGTTTGTGTTGTATTTCAACTAAGTGTCTCTTTTTGAAGACATATCACTTAAAACAATGCATCGCAGAGTAAAACAATCAAAGTTCTGAGGTGTCTCAGCCAATGATTGTCAAGGACTTGACCAGCATTAATGAGTTAAGGCAACTAAACCCTCTATTCAAAAATGGAAACATCATAAATATATACTAAGATGGCTAAGGTATTGAAAGAGTAATTATTGCTAATCATAAGCAAGCTCATAAAAAGTCAATACAGAATCCAAAGGTGTCTTTCATCATAAAATAAGCCATCATTTACTATCAGTGGAACACAGTTACTAGTTTGAGACCAAGAAATAAAGATTAAAGGTACCTAACCATTCTGTAGACTACAGCAAGCATGCAAGCTAGTAACCTCCACCCTGCTCACAGAACAGGTATCTCCATCACTAAACCCCAACTTGTGTTTCAGCACCTTGCTTAACAGCAGCAGTAAAGCAAAGGATCAGTTTGCTAGGAGGAAAGACAGACTGGGGGAAGAAGGGGAAGAAAAAATCCAGTAATACACCACTGATAAGTTAAATTAGTAACTTGTTATATTAGCATAAGAGTTAATACTGGCTTTAAGCTTTGCAAAGTATTTTAGTTTTGTTTCCAATGCAATTTCCAGACCAAATTACCTCTCCTGTCAGAGCTGCCATATAAAATGATTCTTCTTTCCTTCAAACAGATCCCAGTCGCATAGCTGGAGAATTGCTATCAAGAAGCAAAGGGAAATCCCAATCTATAGTCAAAACACAAAAAGACGGACAGAAGGGAATAGATACTTACACAGTGGGAAGCCATAAACGGACTGTTTTGTCTCTAGAGCCTGAAGCCACCAGATGACCAGAAGGTGAAAACTGAACGCACATCACTGCATCTTTGTGGCCCACAAAGCGGTAGGCTCTCATCTGAGGTCTCATACTCCAGATCATCAGGCACGAATCCATCGAGCCACTTGCTGAAATAAAAAAAAGACAAAACAAAACTTGCATTAGTTCTCTTCCAATTACACCAAAACTACATTTCACACTCAGTTCATCATCACAGCTTCCAGCAATCTCAGGCACATCGTCCTTTGCACTTCACCAATGTATTGCATACTGTATATTTCATTAGTAATCCAAACAAAGTCATGCATTGGCTTGGACTGACAATTCTACTTCCAATAGTCAGTTCATGCAACAGCTGCAGAGGCAAAAGCCACACAAGTTGCAAAACTTCTTCCAAATACATACACACTAAGGAAACATGTAGAAGGTCTGTGGATGAAGTTTCTCATCACTTTTTTAATGGGAAACAGATGTAGCTATCAGCTGCAGCAGGTTAAATATCAAATAACACACTACAGATTAAGCAGAGAAGCCCTGTGACAGTTGGTGACTTAAAGGCAACCCAGCTACATCCCCCTCCAACATCTCTCTCCTGTTGCAAAACATTGATTAAAGCCAGCTCAGCAGTTCCTCACAGTTTATGAAAAACCCAAGCTTGCAAAGAGGTTAGAGCAGTGTTCAGTTTTCTATTAGCAGGAGGGGTCAGCAGGACTGTAGATGGAGATGAGGTCCCTCCGTCTACTCACACCCACTCTGCCAATCTCATGCCTATACTCACCTGTAGAAAGAAAACCCAGCCAACAGCCACCACAATTTGCCTTTACTGTTGGGCTTTCAAGAAAGGAATGGAAGAAGGCAAAGGCACTCTCCAAAGACAAAAAGGAAGAGAAAGGACTGGAGGGAGACGCCAGAGGGCAAAACTCTACTTACAGGAAGGCGGCTGTTCCCCAGGGCCGATGCTTTTTCAAGATCTCCCTCAGCAGCAATAGCAAAGGGTCACACAAGTAGAAGGTAGAATTCAGGTGTGTATGCTACATCCATCACAAGCACAACTGATTCTGTCTTCAACAAAGGCTCCCTTCTTTGCCTTGCATCCCCACCAGGACACACTGCTTGCTGTAGGCAGTGGCCAGCTCCAACTTGACAGCAGCACATCTCAAATGAAATCTTCCAGACATCTCCATGACACTGAACTTCATACAAGCTCCATCCCCATTCCTATCTGACAGCAGCAATATCAGTCCCTGCCAGCAATACCAGGCAACAGGTTTCCTAAATACAAGAGTAAGTTCCACTTCAGCCTAAAACTCCCCTGGTCAAGTCCCATCACTACCTCTGCACACTGAAAACTGAAGAGCTGCTCGTCCCTTAAAGCCCAACATATTGTGTGAAGCCTGCAGCACTGGGACCCTCATGATTTGTAAAAGAGCAAACATATGCCTGCAGCAACTTAAAGTCTCAAACAATGACAGTAAAAAAACACTTCAAATCAATTTTAATGGCTAAATAACAGAAAACTTTGTAGATTTTCCACAGACAAATACAGAATATACACATCTTAGCCTGCCAACAAACCCAAACTGCATCTGTATCTTTCCACCTGAGTGCCAAGTGGGGCATATCTCTAGGGAGATCTTAAGATGTTCCTAGAAAAAAAGATCAGTTTGATGGTAGGTTCTGATATGGCAGTATCATAAATACAAGCATACTTCAGTTCATTAGCATTATGGCAAAATACCAAATAGATTTTGCTGGAAGTGTCCTATTTCTTTTCTGTCTGGGAAATAAAAAACCTTACATATTTGTCAGTTCAATTGCTGGATTTGTCTGGTTTTGTATTTCACATAGGCAACACCTTTCCTTACTGATATAAAAATTTAAAGGGAGACAACCGCGTAAAAGCAGACTGAGCACATAGCCTAGTGTCAAGAGATTTGAACATTAGTCATAACTACACTAAGTCTGGCAAGGATATTAAATTGCAATACCATAGCTTCCCCAGCACTGATGTAAAAAAATGTAGGGAAAATAATGCTCCGACATCTCAATAAAGGACTTCAGTATGATACTGCTTACATGTGACTTGTTGGCAATAACTATTATCATTACTGGATGAGGCAAGCAGTCTTACGGTAAAAAAAAAAAAAGAGAGTCCTCTAGGTTTGGCTGGGTTTTTTGGGGGATGGAAGTGGGGGAAAAAAAACTTTAGAATCTCATAAGAGGCAAGTACACACGCCTGACCCAACAGTACCAAAAAATATATTATTCAGATTTGTTCCCTTTTTTTACCTGATCTCATTTACTAAAAATATTGAGAATAACCCTTTCATGGTCTAGATGGAGGCAAAGGTTCCCATACTACTTCCAAAAGGCCATTCAAAAACTATGCTAAATTATATTCAGAGCACCCTTGCTAAACAGAGATCTGCACTGACTGGGCAGTTTTGGGGATACACAAACAGAATCATAGATGTAGAGCAGAGGAAACTTGCTCTGCAATCAAAAACATGGGAAGTGGAAAGGAAAAGACAGCAGACAACAATAAAAACAGAAGCAGGGAGAGAAGGGGGTCCAAGACAAGTTTTATTCACTTCCATTTCCTTGTAGCTTCCAGAGCTTTGCGTAGGTTGCAAGATCCAGGACAGGATTACTACTGCTGCATTTCTATTTATTCCTGCCTTCTGCGCCCACTGCCTACCAGGTATATTGCCTCAAACTACCATTTCTGCCTTATTTTCTCTGCGAGCCAAAGCAACATTCCCCATGCCACATAGACTGAACAGGGACTTCACTAAGAGCCAAAGCCCCTCCTGGTTCCTACTCAGTGCACATGCAGTGGATTTCTGAATAGCAACTAGGACATAAGCCTTGGCATAATCACAGGCAGCTGTCTAAAGGGGAGAGATGGAAGACTGAGAAGAAAAAGTAAGGTTTTACCTTAAGTTGACTGCATGGTAAAGCCAGGGATGTGAAATGATAACCAACAGTAGATGCCCTAAAGCTTGAGTAGTATGCACACAATCTGCAACCCCTACAGTTTGACAACAGGATTTTTTTCAAAGCACATTGAAATGTTCATCCTGAAATTCTCCAAGATCTCCTTCACCATGAAAACAAGTTCTTTGCTCTTGTAGAGCTCAGTACTTCCACTGCTCCCTCCACCTAACTAAAGCAGAGAAGCTCTTTCTTTATCATCTGGCCATCATAACAATGATGAGACAGAGAGACAATTTACCCAATTGTTTCTTATTGAGACTGAAGTCCACGCTGGTGATGGCATCTCTGTGGCCTTTGAAGTGTCTCTCCAGGGATGGATCTTCCTAGAAGACAGTAATGTTCAGACACAATAGATTAAGAATCATCTTCACAGAATAAAACCATTTTATTTCTATGACAAGCGAACAAAGCCACATATTTACCCCACAAAAGCTGGGTAGAGGCAAGAACACAGTACAACACAAAATGCAAGTTTCACATGTATCTACAAAATTTAAAAGAGGCAAATTAATGACGCTGATAACCCCCCTGGATCTTAGGTGACTTGCATGAATCATTCATGCATTTTTACAACATGCTGCTGGTGCAGAGACCCCAAAGCTGACTTTGGAACAGATCAGCCATGTTGATGGCCACCTGAGCAGGCACTCAAGCGCATCTTTGTTCTGACAGCTGCTGATCTCAGCCCAGGGGTAGCCAAGAGGCCACTGTTTGCACAGATAGGACAAAATTGCAAGACTTAACACACCTGTCAAAAAAAGACAGGTAGAATCAGAACCGCAGCAAAATAGACTGACCCACTGCCCTTCCTCAATGCCTGAGTAACACAGCACATCCCTACATGGCACCTTGCTGCACGGCCAAACAAAGCCTGAGGTCAGGGGGGAAAAAAACAAAACCACAGCAAACACCAAGAAAACCATTGCAAGAGGTTGCAATACTCAAAAACTGTCCAGACTTCAGAACAGGCCAATCTGCCTTTGATCCCTGCTCTCATACACACAGCCTCTGCCTCCCTGGCAACCCCCACCACAGCCTGCTCCCCCTCAGGACTTGACCACAGCCCCAGCCTGCTCAAACAAGCACCCAGCCCCAGAAGAATGGGGCTGACTTCACTCAAAACACCCAGCACAGGCCCTCCCCAGATCCAGAGCTCCCCCCACCAGTCTAGAGGTGCCCCCACAAAAAAACACAGTCCTATCCTAGCTGTAACAGCACCCCAAGACCCGGGGCCGCTCCCCCCCTCAGCAGCATTAAGCCCCCCCCAAGCCCCACTTTGCCCTCAGTTCCTCCCCAGCCCCAACTGCATGGGGCCACCCCACAGCCAGGTCAGCCCCTGCTGCACAGCCCAGCCCCAGCAGCACTAAGCCTTCACCAAACCTAGAGCTGCCCCCACCACCACCACCCCAGTGCCTCCCAGGCTGCACAGCCCAGCCCCAGAAATAGCAAGGCTGCCCTCCTCCCTCCCCCGGAACACACTCCCCCCCCCCCCCCTTCCCCAACCCTGCACCGTACACCCCTCGGCACCGTACACCCCTCGGCACCGCCCCAAGGGTCACCCCCCCATCGAACCCCGAGCCCAGCGGCCCCAGGTACCCCTTCTCCGCCAGGGACCGCAACACTTCCCCCGACCTCAGAGGCCACGCCCCCCCAGCACCCCCAGACACCCGGGCTGCGCCCAAGCCGGCCCCAGCGGCCTCCCAGGCCTTCCCGCTCCCAGCGGCACTAAACCCCCAGCCTCACAGCACTAAGGCCCCAAGCCACCGCAGACCCCAGCCGCCCCCTCACCCGGCAGCCAGCAGCCATAATTCCCCCCGCGCGCCGCAGTTCAGTTCCCGCGCCTCCCACGCCCTGTAGCAACGGTTCCGCCCTTAAAGGGGCCGCGGAGCCGGGCCGGAAGGGGCGTGAGCCGGCCCCCTGAGCGGGAGGCAGCCATTACAGGCCCGGGAGCTGGAGCGGAGCTCGCCGCCGTCTGGGGGCTCTTCTCCTCCTCCTCCTCCTCCCGCCAGCAAGCGCGGCTGGAAGCGTAGGGAGCGGGTCTCGCAGGCCTTGCCGTAAAAAGCTAGTTCCTGAGCACACCGGCCCTGAGGGCGCTCAGCAGTGTTAGAACATCTGTCCCTCACTAGTGCATCGACCAGTCTTTACAGCGTGAAAGCGCGTTAGCTTTGTGAATACGTAGTAGCTGGTGTTATCCGCTGCAGTGTAAGCAGGTAGTGAAATTTTACTGGAGACTTCGGCATTGTTCCTGCTGAAGTAAAACAAACTAAAGCACGGCCCGGCCCCGGGCAGGAGGCCTGTGCTGTGTGGAAGCTCAGAGCTGCCCGTGAGGGATAAGGATACCCTCAGACAACCGAGAGAACATCGGCACTCGAGCCTCTCGGACCTGGCCTTGAGACCCTCCCAGCGTCACAGATGAGTAACTCCCACCAGGCTGACTCCAGGGGGGGATGGATCAATACGTGAGCAGCGAGAATGCTGCGGACCTAGAGCTGCTTTGCAGTTTTCCTATGATTAGCACGTGGGTGTTGGGGGTTAGTCAAACCCTGTTGTACACGATCCCTGCGCACATTCGGGGTGCCCCGGTTTGGCTGGAACGCCTCATGCACATAAATACCCATACACCCGTGTAATTCTAGCCTTTGCATCCTAGCCTCTCTCCTCAGTCAGCATGGGCCGCTTGCAGATTTTCATAACACAGTACATTGCACGCACCACTGCCAAGAAGGCATTTTCCATACTGTTACACCCCTCCCCAGCATGCTCTTACCACCTCAGCAGGAGACGTGCATCCTAACTTTGTGCTGAAGTCCAAGAAGAGGAGAACTGCACGTAACACTCCTGCCTGTATTTTACAGGCTCATTTTCAGACCATCTAACACTGTGTTTCTTCCTCTTCATGCCCTGGGCAGGAGATGTTCCTGCTCACTTTAACTGAATCGCCTCTGCTTTGTTCATAAATGCAGAGCACTTGTTTGGAGGTCTTGTGACTTAATAGCTGGGTATTTTTTGGAGGGAGCTTGTTCTACCATGTGAAATTGGGATAAAAATTAAACTTTTTTTCTCCAGTTATTAACGAACTGACAGCTTTGTTCAACACACAGGGACTCCTCTGGCATTTGTTCCAGCATTACCAAACCGCTTCCAATTTACACAGGCCTGGCTTTGCTGTTGAAAACCACCTGTTAACGGTGCAGGGCAGTGGATGGGCTCAAACACGGCACTTCCCGGGAGCACAGCCAAGCAATAAGGACCTTTACGAGACACATTTCAACCTGTGCTGAAGTTGGACTACAAATTATTTTGCTTCCACTCTTAATCAAGAGCAAAAAAGGAAAATAAGTTTTCCCTCATGTGAATCAGCCCAAGCAATTAAGCTCTCCAATTCTCAGAAAGCAACTGGTTATGTATTTAGTTTAAATACATATTTGTGCCTTTTACAGCTTTTTTCCCTTTTCTTCTTTAAGATTAATATCTCTAACTGAAAAGTTGCTTCATGCAGGGTTAAAAACCATTTGCTTTCTTAAGGACAAGCAGAGCCAAGTGGAACACTTGGTAATTTCACACCTTTTCCTTATCTGCCAGGGTGCTTTGCTTTGGGCAATGTCCAAACACACCTCTCCCACCACCAGCTGCAGGTTTTTTTCCCCCTAAATCAGCCAACAGCATCAAGCCAGTCTTAGCGTGTGCTGCCTGCATCCACAGCAGTCATGATCGGTCCCTGGGGACAGCACTTGCATCTCCTAGCCCCTCCACGCTAGATTCCAGAGAGTGGGAAAAGGACACAAATCCCCGCTGAGGTCGGCATCGGTGGGAGGCTACATACGCCGCTGCCAGCCCACACTCACTGCCTACATGTTGCCTCTTGAGCCTACTGACATCCCTCTTGGCCACAGCAGACCCATAATGGTGTGATCCAGGCTGCCATGGAGCCGTAAACACAATCCCATAAATTGTGCTTCTCAGGGAAGCCAACCGTCCTCCTCCCTCCTGCACTGCCATCTCATGGTCAAGGGTCTGCTGGTTCAAGGGGGTTTGTGTGTCTGAAAAGCTCTGTTTCCCCCAGCCCTCTGAGTTACTGGGTCTGAAGAGATACATACCTCCCTCAGGCACGGCCTTTCTGCCCACATAGCTATGGATCTTGGATCTATAGATCTGAAGCAGTTTCCAGCATCACTTAATCTGTTCCTCATTAAATTCTTTGGCATTTGACTATTAGCTTTTCTTTCTCTGCATGGAAATAAACCAGAATGCAGAAAATATGCTAAATATGCCCAAGGCGCTAAAGAAACCTTGTGCAACCTGTTCTAGAGAAAAACGAAGTCAGAAACATGTTGTTGTTGCACTCCCACTTATAGAAGTGGGAAATGGGAACATTTGCTTTTGTTGAAGGATTCCACCACCCCAAAAATTCCCAACACACCTTTTAGATGATACAGTAGCAGCATCTTTGGTGGCCATGGATGGCTACTTCACTTATAAAGTCCTCAGTCCTGGGGTGCCACTGCATAACACCAACAGCCAGGGGAAACAGCAGCCCATTGGCAAGACATTCACACCTGCAGCAGTCCAGAACAAATGTCAAAAGAAAAAGAATTAAAGAATATTCATGCCAAGGTCTTTGGAAAAAAAAAAGGGGGGGGGGGCCCTCATAAGCAATGGGCACACATCAGGTCCTGTGTTGGAGAGGACAGGGCCTCCACATAGCCCAGTTCGGCCAGGGCAGTGCTGGCCAGGCTCTGTCCCAGCATCCAAACGTTTTTGTGGCATTATCTGCCCTGGGTTTGGGCAGGATGGGATTTTCCCATCCCTTGGAAACCCTGGCCCTCGGAGCAAGCCCCCTCCCAACACCCCAGCCAGGGAGATGGACTTCAGCCCATGTGCTGTGACCCTGCCACAGGCAGCACGTGAGGCCCGGCCAGGAGTGTGCCTCCTGCTTTTCTTCAGATGACCACCTGAGGGCAGGCTGAGGCCTCGCCCAGCCTTCAGTTTTCTAAAAATAAGCAGGAAAATTGGATAAAAGGCAGCATGATTTCATTAAAGATGAGTCATGCCAAACTAGCCAGCTGCTTTGTTAAGACTACCATAACTCTGGGCAAAAAAAGCGTTGAGCTAGCCTCTTTCAAATACCACTTCCCAGCTTGCAGCCTAGACATTATAAAGTCATTCTCAGCAAGTCCTTCCCTGGGGTTATTTATATGACCGTGAATCAGGCAGAGACCAGAAGCCCCAGGATCTGCGACCTCTATCATAACAACAGAGCCTTGCATTGCCCGCTCTGCCAGGGATGCAGTCCCCGCATGCTGCAAGGCAGCACACAGCCACCTTGGGCAGCAAAGCTATCACAGGGCACCAGACCCACCCAGAATTCAGGTGGCTCATTCATGCATGAAATTACAGCCAACCTTCGACTTCAGGCCCAGTTCAGAAAGCCTGGAACTTCTCGCTAGAGTGACTGGGTCTAAGTTTAGCAACTAACTGACTGTTTACCACTTCTGTATTGCAAACCCCAGTTCTCACGTGTCCCGTTAATATTTAAACTGCTGAGCACACCAGTCTTTACACATACTTTTGCAGTTTTAAGAATATGCCAATGGGGGGACAAGCGTGCTATGCTTCAGAAAGCCATGATGAGACTGTTTTCCTGGAAAAGCTGAGGTTCCCATTGAGACCAGTGGTGGGAGGAAGTATTTGCCGCCTACAGAGGAACACCAAGAGATGTGGAGTTGGTTAAGGCAACGCACGCAAGCTAAGATGGAACCAGCAACCGCACCCGGGTCTCCCAGTTGCTAGAAGCACTCTCAGAACAAGGTCATCCTGTCTCCATGACCAGCATGATCCCAGTATGGGTCTTCCACAACTGTTTTGTGTCCCCTCCCAACACACCCCAGAGCTGGAGGCAGGGGCCTGGAGCAACCAACCCTGTGATGCTTTGGCATATGTCAGCCCAACTGGCTGGGATGGGACAGCCACCCTGTTATTGCCACTCTGCATCCAGAGAGCACAGCGGGGATTTAGGCAGCCTAAGCAGACAGCTACAAGGAGCCAAAAATGGCAGGTGAAGATCAGCATAGTCCAGAGACTTGCTGTCCATTTTCCACTCATTGCTGCTGTGGAAAGAGGCAGCTGCAGCCAGTTCAGGCACCTCAGAGGGGACCAGGTCCACCAAGGAGCTCAGCTGATGACAATGACATGGTCCCATTGCTTCCATGGGGAAATGCCACTTTACATCAGCTGAAGATGTAGCTTGCTGCCACATCAGTGATTTTGTCTCTAATGACTTCTTCCTCCCATTTTTGCCAAGCCCACATTTTTTTTCTCCCACCTGCCTTTGTGCTTACTTGCCTTTCTTACAAAGTTAAGAAAAAGATGGGAGGAAAAAAAATCTTTTCCTCAAGTAAGTCTCTCACTGACCTAAATGCAAATCTGTTCAAGGAAATTCAGAGAGCTTTGATCATGTGTGAGTGAGAGGGGAAAGGAGAAGACAGCAGACTCTGCTCCTATCAGAATGGATCTTTACTGCTGCGTAACCACTTGGCAGTGAAGCAAAAGCCACGGGAGTTTAAAGAGGAAGCTCAGCCAAAGGTCACCTGGCTGTCCTAGGTGCTTGTTATCAGAGCCTTGAAAAGAAGGAAGAATGAGCTGATTATAGCAACAACTGGAAAAGGCTGAGAAGACTGGGGGAGCCCGTCACCCCTCCTCAGCACTCAGCATGCAGGGGTGCTTTGCTGTTGGAAAGCAAAGGGTCAGCAGAGCCCAGGCTCTGGAGCTGCTTAGGCCACTAAGAGAAAATGTGTCTGTCTCAGATCCGAAGCATCTGCTAGGCAGAGAGCCAGAAAGCGCCCTGTTAATTGCAATACCGTATTTTATTTGCTGCCTTGTTTATGCAGGTGTTTTGTACTACTTCCACTGTTCATCCATATGGCTGAAGTGGTGAGGAGAAGGGTAACAAGGGGACAGAGATATACAGGCACCAGGACATATCCTGGAGCACTGGAGGAATACACTGCTACTCCCTGTGTGAAGCTGTACAGTTCTTCAGCCATCCAAGAGAGGTGGAGGGAAGGGAGCTCATACACGCCTACGGTTTCCAGAACTGGTCTAAAGGAGGAGAAAGATTCAGGAGCAAGAAATCCTGGCAAGCTGGATCCAGCCAGAATCCCATCAGCAGCTCTCTGGGCACTTATGTTGGTTCTAATGTCTTAAGCCACTGTAAGATCTTCGAATCTGTTACATGAATATAGATCAAAACCACCTTTAAAGTATCTCCCAGTAGAGGTGGCCCCAGCTCTGCTAATCTTGCTGACCAAGGGCAGGCGATTGCTTTCAGTCCCTGAAATTTCTCTGCTATTTCCTGCAGGGGTGAGCGGAGTTCAGACTTCACTGAACTCATGATTGCATCAACCCAGAACTAAAGTGCACAGAGACTGGTGCTAGGAAAATGCTAGCTGAGTTCACAGGAGTGAAGCTGAGACCTCTGGGACATGGAGTTCTGCACTCGTAGGGCATGTGCCCAGCATCCGCATCCAGCAGAGACACTGCCACACAGACTGTGGCACTGGGGCAGGCCTGGCCAGAGCAGGAGATGCTGCACAGTCCAGCACCATGCACCTAATAAACCAGAAAGGTGTTAGCAGCCTGAAGATTGCTAGAGGAGCCTGCTTCTTGTTCTTCATATCTCTCCATTTGGCTGCTTTCCAGTCAACGTTGGTCACTGGGCCTATAATCTTGTTGGAAATCTTTCCACACAAAGTATTACATGGGAAAAGCAAAAGGATCCACACTCGGCCACACTGAGAGCAGAGTGGGCAGGAGGACATCGACCTTTCTAGAGAAACTCCTGTTGCCAGCACCGCTTGGTCAGCACAGACTAGCACACAACTGTCTGGTCCTTCTAAAGCTCTACGCTCCCAGTGGCCTTGCATCTCTTGAAGACCCAGGGTGGCCATCTACTCTCCTTTCCACACCGTTCCTGCATTGCTACAGAGAGGAATGGCAGATCAATGTGACCAGGGCAGACCACAGAAGAAAACCAAGTATCTGTTGCATTTGCTGCCTTTACATCCTCAAGGGAAAGATGCGTCTGTTTGCAAAAAGTCAGCACAGCCCTGCTTCTAACCAGCATTAACTCTGTGGCATCCACCTAACCATCTCCCCTCCAGCTGCTTTCCCCTCTTTGAACAGCTTGTACTAAAGCCAGACCCTTCTGCATTGAATTTAACTGCGTGAGAGGATGCAGTCCTCTGTATTTCCAAGCCAGTTCAAGGCAGACAGAAGCAGAGAGGCGGGGCAGCCCATCGCCCACCACCCAAACCAGTTGCTTCCTTGCACAGATCATTTCCCCTTCCAACATCTTATGCTCAGAGAGAGAAAAGAGGCACCTGGCTGCTTTTTTGTGCCGTGCCAACAGGAGCTCAGCCTTTGCTGGACCTCCTGGCACCACCATGACATTGCCACATGCTTGTACTGGGATGTCTGTCTTGCTAAGACCATTAAAGGGCAAGTGGGAACATTAAAGACACAGAACTATACAAGAACAGTGTTTTCCACTGTCCAAACACGACAGGACAACTGTAAAAGGTTTATTGGTCAAACAGTTTATTACCAACGCTATGTGACTCCATTTATTGCTAACTGTTAGACTCTATTTCTTACCAACTCTGAGGCCCTATGTATTCCCAATGCTGTTGGGCTCTATTCACCCTGTAGCAACTCTCTCCTCTCTCTCTACTATGTGCCACGCTGGGTCCAGCCCCATCACCTGCAGCACTGGTGGTGGAGGCGCAGGTGGGGCAATGTGGGGCTGTTGGGCTTTGGCCATGGGCTGGCATCAGCACACGGGAAGTGGGAAAGCCCAGCCCTGGTGCCAAAGGTGGCAGCTGTGGTGCGAGAGGCGCAGCCTGGTGCAGTGCTGGAGCAGCACGATGGAGGCCAGCCGGGACCTGGCTGCTGGGTGGTGGTGGTGCCTGGGATGGGGGGCAGCCCAGAAGCTCTCCCTGCCTGCTGCTCCAGCAGGGTCAAGAAGTGGGGGGCAGCTGCCTGGGAAGGGGCTTGGGCACCGTCAAGGCTGGGAGGTGCTTTAGCCCAGCACTTTGTCAGTGGGGCCCTCTGAGGGGGAGATACCAGCATGTCCTGCAGTGGAGCTGGTGCAAACGCCTCAAACGCCTCCTGCACCCCAGCAGTGGCTCCCTGCACAGGCTGAAAACCTTGGCGGCTTTCCTCCAGCTCCGCATGCAGGCACGGTGCAGCTGGGGCTCTGCTTTTGCATCCCATTCTTGGCTTGCACCTTGCCAGCAGCTGGGGATGGTCCCTCTTAAAGTTGGGGCTATAATAGAAACTGAGAAGCTAAAAAAAATGCAAAGAAGAGTTCAAGCAGTTTAAGCCTGGAAAACACAAATATATGAGAACTAAGACTTTTAATTGCAAAAGCCAAACTTAGGTATTGAAAAGGACTCTCAGGGGCATTGGAAACCTCAACCTTGGGCTGTTTCAAGCATTACAACATGGTTCTGTCAAGTCATAACCAGCCCTGGGTTTTCACCTGAGAAATGCTGCAGGCAATTTTCCAGAGCTGCTTTAGAAAGGAGAAGTCTTCGGTTTTGCCAGCGTTCTCAGATGAAGCCGGAGTGTCTCTTGCAGTAGTGCTGTCATCACTCCAGGCTTGGAAAGACCCTTTTTCCATCGTTGCTCCTACGGCAGCTTGATAATCCCGGCATGGAGAGGCAGGAGAAGCTAAGCCTGACGACTCCCCCAGCTCATCCAAAGAAGAAGAGGAGGAGATTGCAGCTGTTGACAACTCCCTTTGAGACCATCTGGTCTCATTTGGGCTCGAGCTTTCTTCAGTAACCATCGCTCTGGCTAGCCAGGCTTGGTCCTGCCAGACACCAAATGCCAACTGCAGGTTCCCACGGGACATTCTTAAACATCACTGTGGTGCCTGTGCCCTGGCAGAGGGGAGCAGCCAGAGGAGACATTGCTGAAGAGCACTTGTCGCTTTTCACTCCCAGAGCCACTGGTGGTGGGACTCCAGAGCCCAGAAGTCAGTAAAGCCGTGCTGAATGGCTGCAGGCAATGAGAAGACCCTGCTGTGTCTGGTTGCATCCAGGAGTGGGTCTTCAGGGAGGAGCGGGGATGGCTGCAGCATTGGGCATCCCAGTGCCCCATTTTCAGGAAGTTTTCCAGCTGGGCACCTCTGACACCTGCAGAAATGTCCTTACAGTATTTGCTGTGCTGGTGGCTCTTGAGCTCCTGCTTCACAGCCTTTGGCAGAGAGTGGGGAGCAGCAGGGCTGGGGCTGCAGCCAGTGCCCTGTGTGCTGGGTGTGTGGGGTCCCTCATCATCCAGACATTGCTTCACTTGTCCCATGTGTTACTCTGACTAGGTCCCTCCTGGCCCCCTTTATTTTCCTCTGCAATGTCCAGGGGTATGGGGAAGTCCGTTTCCCCAGCTGAATGAATGCAAGAAAATAGAAATCTCTTCCCATTTGCTGCCTGTTTCTTTAGACAGGGAAGGGCTCTCTGATTTGAAGAGCACTGCTGCTGCAAGGGAACAGGCATGCGCCCAGGCGATGCTTCCCTCCCAGATTTACACAGTCTCCCAGGGGCTGCTCTGTAGGATCATCTGGAAGTAAAACACTACGAAGGCTGTGTAAAGGAAATGGAAGAAATGGGAGGTGTGCAACCCCCCCTTTCCTTGTCTGGGTTCCTCTGGTTCTCTTTGCTCTTTCAAATGTAGGAATGAAAGCAACAGAATCAATCCTGCTCTGTAAAGCTTTTGAATCAACCCCCTCTGAACAGGATAAGGAGCTTTGTCTGTGAAGGAGAGGTCTGATCTCGAGGGCCCAGAAGTCAGTAAAGCTTGTTGAATGGCTGTAGGCAGTGAGAGGGCCCTGCCATGTCCATTTCCACCCAGGAGTGAGTGGGTCTGCAGGGAGGAGCAGGGATGGCTGCAGCATTTGGCGCCCAGTGCCCCCACTTCTTAAGTTTTTGTGGTTCGTTGGAGAAACATCTTACAAGCTTTGCCTGCACATTCTTTAAAAACCAAGCAAACTACTCCCATGTCTAAACTACAGGACCACACAGCAGTAATTTCTAGTCTCCCCAGGCACTGACAGTATTTTTTGCTCTAAGAGAAGTCTAATGGGCTTGTGAAAGATCATAGAATCGTTTAGGTTGGAAAAGACCTTTAAGATCATCAAGCCCAACCATTAACCCAGCACTGCCATCCCACCACTAAACCAGGTCCCTAAGCACCTCCTCTACCTGTCTTTTAAATACCTCCAGGGATGGGGCCTCAACCACTTCCCTGGGCAGACCATTCCAGTGCCTGACAACCCTTTCCATGAAGAAATTTTTCCTAATATCTAACCTAAACCTGCCCTGGTGCAACTTTAGACCATTTCCCCTCGTCCTATCACCCGTTACTAGGGAGAAGAGGCCAACCCCCACCTCGCTACAGCCTCCTTTCAGGTAGTTGTATAGTGTGATAAGGTCTCCCCTCAGCCTCCTCTTCTCCAGACTGAAACACCCCAGCTCCCTCAGCCACTCCTCATAAGACTTGTGCTCCAGACCCCTCACCAGCTTTGTGGCTCTCCTCTGGACATGTTCCAGCAACACAATGTCTTTCTTGTAGTGAGGGGCCCAAAACTGAACACAGCATTCAAGATGTGGCCTCACCAGCACCGAGTACAGGGGCATGATCACTTCCCTACTCCTGCTGGCCACACTATTCCTTATACAAGCCAGGATGCCATTGGCCTTCTCGGCCACCTGGGCACACTGCTGGCTCACATTCAGCCAGCTGTCAACCAGTACCCCCAGGTCTTTTTCTGCCATGCAGCTTTCCAGCTGCTCTTCCCCACACTTGCAGCATTGCATAGGGTTGTTGTGACCCAAGTGCAGGACCCAGCACTTGGCCTTGTTGAACCTCATACAGCTGGTCTCGGCCCATCGATCCAGCCTGTCCAGGTCCCTCTGCAGAGCCCTTCTCCCCTCAAGCAGACGGGCACTCCCACCCAGTTTGGTGTCATCTGCAAACTTACTGAGGGTGCACTCAATCCCCTCGTCCAGGTCATTGATAAAGACATTAAACAGATCTTTCTTCCTTCTGAGCTGCACAGCCACTTTCAGAGGAGCCAGCACACCAGTACAGTCAAGCTGTCCCTGATATAGGTTGTCATAAATTTTGTCACAGCCACCAGGCACCCTCATGCTCCAGGCATGTGGTGCTGTGACGTGCTCCGACCTTTCAGTGCATTCCCTTCCCAGCTCTGACTGCATTGTGCCCTTCATCCTTTGGCTTCTCTAGCCCTGGAGAAGTTTAACTGGGAAGAAGATGTTTTACCTCTTGTTTCTTATCTTTAACAAGGAAGGGAAGGCGGTGCATGAAGAAATTTTCCCTGAAATACCCTCTGGATTTGAAGAGCTGGCAACAGTTTTTCCTGAGACAGCTTTACATGTTCAACATAGGCTATACTGACCCAATGGCACCAGGCACTACCAGAATACTGATAAAGCTCCATCAGGCCAGCATTTAAAGATCTGTAAACAAGAACTCCTCATATGCCCTGAGATTTTTCCTGCAGCTGGAAAAGCTCCCTGGTAGCAAACTAACCTTTCAAAAGGGGCTATGAATACTTCTGCCAAGCAAGAGGAGTGGGTTTCCCCCTTGTTGAAACACATTTTGCGTGGTATAAACCCTCTTCGTGCCAGCAGAATTAGTGGAAAGGACCCATCTGTGGTACCCAGTATCTGAGCTCCTGCTTCTCTCTCGCAGCCCCATGTGAGGCAGGTTGGCTGCAGCATTTTAAGAGCTCTGTAACAGGAAGGGACTATTTCTAAGGTGCCAGAGACCCAGCAGACAGCTGAGAGCCCAGAACAACCCCTAAGCTCAGGCATTAGCAGTCCCAGGTTTCTGCTCTCTAACAATCTGTTCTAAGCGTTGGCTAAGTTTGGAAACAGTGCTAAAAGCAGGCTTGCTGCTATCATGCCAATGAACAAAGAGCTTGTCAGCAGAGGGAGATTGAGCAGCAGCAGGACAAGGGAGCAGCACAAACATTACTGTGCAGTATTTCCTGTATAGAATGGTTTATATCCAAGCATGAGTCCTTCAAAATGCTGTAGTAGAGCTTTAATACTGCATTAAGTGCTGGGAAATGGAAGGAGCAGAGGGTATTTCACTATCTAGCTTCAGAGTTTTGCAAATGGATGCAAATCCTCCGCTGAAAACACAGACTCAACTAACAAGCCAGTTCCTAATGCATTCTGGCCCTTGAAAAGTGTCTTGTTATGGACTGAATACAGCTTTTGGCTTCCACTTTATCTCTGGAAAATTCTCAGCAATTTAGGCTTGCTCTGAGGGTGAAGTTTACCAAGTGTTCACATAAGCCGAGGAACAGCAAGCAACGTGTACTTGCTGGCAGCAGGGCAAACCCTTCTGGGTGGAGACCCAGGACCCACTGCTGCAGCAACCTCTCCCATCTCTATCTTCAGGAAGTGACTCATTCTATTTTCTCCTGTGAAAGCAGAAAGGGGAAGAAAGGAGCTGATTGTCACAGAAAGATGGACAAGTCAAAAAAAAAAAAAAGAGGCACTACAGCTGCAGTGAGTTTGAGATGTGCTGCTCTGAGTCATCCTGAGGTATAGGAGAAGTCACTGTCCCCTGTAGCACCTCAGATCTTCTCAGAAGAATTTATTTCCCACAAGTCACCGAGCCCTGCACTTCTTGGTCAGGTTTACTCCCTCTTGGAGAGCAGACACATTCCTCTGCCTTTCAGCATAATGCCAGATGTACAACACACCTGATTGATAGATAAACCAAGCCCTATCAAGACCAAGAGCATTCTTGTCTATCACTGTACCTTGACCCACTGTACGAGATCTCTTTTATCAACTCCTAGAGATGTGGGAAGCAGCTGGAACCTGAGATCCATGAGAGGAAGGGATAGTGTATCAGACGTCTCGAAAATAGAAAGATCAGAAAGGTTAGGCTCGAACCTAGTGAGGCAGACAAAGCCCATAACCTCTGCCAGGAGGATGAGCAATGCAAACAGTGGGTGCCTGTATCTGAAGGAGAGATTTATTTTTTTTTTCCTAATCACAGCAGAGTAATGTGTTTTAAGTAGCTGGCTTTTGGCCTTCCATTTTGTTTACTCTTCCAAAGACAAAACCAAAAGTGACGCCATACCCCACTTTGTTGAAGCACAGAAGGAAGCATCTGGGAAGAGGAAGCAGAACATGACAAAGTCCAGACCAGCCTAAAGAGAGACACGCACAAACCCTCCTGCTCAGCCTCCTGAGTATGTGGATATTTATCTACACAGCCTGCTCCCACAGCCAAATGGAAAATACCTGCTGGGTTTTGGAACGCTCCAAGCAGCCAGGAGGAGAACAGGGGGAATATCACACCCAATTGCTCCTCAGGGGTTGCTTGGTTTGTTGAATAACCACCGCTGCACAGAAGGATCGGACCCTTAGCTGATGTGAGCAGGCTCCACAGCCTCCACCACAGCTGCATTTATACTTACACCAGTTCAAGAGCCACATGGCTACCACCCCATTTTCAAGCTTGTGGTAACTTTTATCCTGTGCAAGTAGAAGCAGAAGAACAGAATGAGGAAGTGATCTACTGAAACTTGTCCTGTGTGAGGAACTTCCCTGGAGAACCAGTGCGAGAAAGGCGCTGCCTGCTCAGAGAAGTGCCACAGTAAACCAGGTGCTGGAGAA
This sequence comes from Gorsachius goisagi, assembly GCA_018403395.1. Lineage (NCBI taxonomy): Eukaryota > Metazoa > Chordata > Aves > Pelecaniformes > Ardeidae > Gorsachius > Gorsachius goisagi. The sequence goes on along the minus strand of BOSO01000614.1, from coordinate 175,645 downwards.
TGGCTAAGCACTGGTTCAATCTGGGTGCTTCGTTCACAGACGACAGTACCTCTGCCAAGTGTGGGCAGTGCCTGAACACTCATAATTAGAGCTGAGGTGTCAGGGTAGTTGTTTCCAACTCCTGTTATTTTTATTATGTGCCTTTCATTACTTTATATTCACCTGAAGAGAGCCAGTGTCCTAGGAGAACTTCATGCTAACGCATCCAGTGTTTTGTTTTCCTAATTATGCATAATGGACCTCATCACAAACCTAGGTGCACCACAAAGGCTTGTAACTAGAAGGCAGAAGGGAATGACCCCACTGGCTAAGTCAACTTCTTGAACAATTAGGGTTGTCAGTATTTAATTCTGTCAAATTACTCCAAGGGCAATTTTTCTAATTAGCAAACATTTATTAGATATTGCAGAGGTATAGTAAGGCAGTAAGGGACTGGCACAGGGAGGGATAGGCTAGCTCATCTGCAACTGCCTTGACCTTCAGGGAAAAAACCCTCCAGCATAACATAGTTGCCATAAATACTTACACCATGACAAAAGATGTCAGAGATGCAAGTTGTTGACATTACAGGATACTTGGCCAAAAAGAAACCTTACGATTTTCAAACTGTGAGCTGTAAAGACCAGCAAGTTTTAGGACAGCATGATATGCTATCCTAGACTTTAGAGGGCAGGAAAGTGCAGCTGACATTGAACACACAATACTAATTTCTTTGAAGGAAGTTAATTTCCAAATGATACAGAACTGTTATCTCATTGACAAATTCTGGATCTAAACCAAGCAAGTTCATAAAAGGGTTAAGACAGTTCAATGCAGAATGGGTTCACCAGCACTCTTATGTCCTGGGCCATATCCCCTGGCTCAGGAGATTGCCAGGAGCATAGTGCACTTCCCTTAGTGTCTGCTGCTAGCTGGATGGACATTTGGTCTGACTTGCTTGTCATGCACAGTCAGCCAAGGCTCAATTTTGTTTGCACAAAAAGCCTCCTCGCCTGGTGGCATGGCATTTGAGAGGCTTGTTTCTCAAACCGTCTCATGCATTTATTTCTTCCTTCTGTCTGTCTCTTGTGAGCATGAGCAGAAGACAGGCCATCATCTCCAAAGAGGGCAGACACCTCCACACAGGACTGTTCTGCTTCTTGTTTGTAAAGTATTACAACACATTGTGCAAACAAACAGTCTAACCTCAGATGAAACAGACATCTTAGATTAATCCCATGCATGGTATTAGTCATCCTGATGTTGCAATCATTGGTGTCATGGATAAAAACGACCCCAAGAAGAAGAGTATGACAATCTTCCATCACAGCTTATTTACATTAATTATAAACAGACTCCCAACTCTCTTGTGCTAGCCCCACAAGTACTTGCACCTACCTGTTGTCTGTTATCTTAGCTCAGGACTATGCTAGAGCAGATTTTCTGCCACACCTCTGGAGAGAGCTGTCTTATTCTTACAATTTCAACCAAACAGCAAAAGCATGATTTTACTGCAACTGCTTTATACACATTTCTTACACAGTTACAGGAACAATTCCTTGCTGCTATAAAGATGTGCCCTTGTCACACCTCCAGATGACGTAATTATAAGCTAAAGGCTCCTGGTGCCAACCACACCATAAGCTCCTACATAGGTGAATGTCCTTGTTCAGTGTGGTACAGCACCTAACACGACCCCTAAGCTGAGCCATGATCGCTGCTGAGCTGGTGATATTAGCACTCACTTTCATTGCTCTGGGCTTAGACCATGGAGAGAAGGCTTTAGCATTACAAAAAAATCACTAGTAAACTCATTAAATTATCTTAAGTTAAACATATCTTTTATATAACCCCTCCCCTTCCCAAATGAAATACAGCTGTGCAGATGCAATGCGCTTACAGCTTTTGACCTAATGCTTTTACACAGTAGAGGAGGTGGAAAGTAGATACAAAGACCACACATGCTAAACCGCCATTGCAGCAGGAAAATCAACCCCCTTACATAGCAAAAGCAGCCACAGAGAGTCAGGTCATTGGGCTAAAGCAATTGGTTGGGTGGACAAACCGAGATATCTGACTGGTTTTCTTAGGAGTGGGTGACTACTTACACAGATTGTGAAACTACTCTGTTTCTGCTCTGCAAACACAGCCTGATGTCCAAACACCAGTGTCTGTAATAGCATTACCCCGTATTGATACTGTTTGCCTGCGTTTTGCCAATAAACTAATAATGACTCATAACTGACGGACCTGGAAAAACCCAGGGCAGGGGTTATAACACAGGCTAAGTCATCACCTTCTCATTTGTCCAAAGATACCATCATGCATAATGGGACCAACTGCAGCACGGCAACTCCAGAGAGGGCCAAATCCTCCTGCCTGTGCTTGCTGCAAGTAGCACCTTGCCCGAGGCAGAGTCCTGCAGCAGCACACATTTGCTCCAGCAGCTCAGTGGCATTCAGTCTAACAGGCAACAGCCACACTGGCCTGGCAGGGTATTCCACAAAGGTGGACGTTCACTCTATGCTCTCACCCAGAAGCACCTCTTCCCCCAAGCACCGTGGGTGCCATCTCACCCTACAGATAGCTACACTGAATTAGCACTGGGCAAGTGAAAAAAAAAATACAGAAGATACTAGACAGAAATTAATGTTTAACCTTTGTCTGCCTTCCACTACTGGCAAGTAGTTGCAGGCAATCCCGAACTTTTTTCCACTCACTTGGTTTCTAACTTGTGAGCAACTTTGTTTCCTCTGCCATGCAAGGAGTTCCATCACAGCAGACCTAGGAAAACCTGGTCCCTCGTGGATTTAGTATTTGGAAAATTAGTTTCTGGATGTTTGGGTCTTTTTTCCCTCATGGCTGCTATGGTTCGAGACTGCTACAGCCTCTTTCTTGGTCAGTGCATTGTAAGGTCTCTATCCACTGGCTATGTGGTTTCAGAGATCCCTTAGGGACCTTTAGAAGCTTTACTGTTCTTCGAGCTTTTCACTGAACTGAAGCATGGCCATCACATTCAAAGCCGCTGGCAGGCAGTCAGCACAACCACAGCACAACCGAGTGCCATCATGAAGTTCAGCTTAAGACAAATGGAAAAGGAAGCCAATAATGCAAGAGAATTGCAATACCAAATCTAAAAAGGCATCAAATCAGAAAATTCTTTATAGCCTCATCTCCTCAATTTCCAAAGATATAGCCTGAACCTCCAAACCAAAAATCTTGAACAGTCATGGCCTAGCTACCAGATCTTCAGCGCTGAATGCCCAGAAAGTAGGGAAGCTCTTCGGTCCAAAGCTGGAGTCTTGTTCTTCTCTCACAAACAGCAGTCAGCCACAACTGCCTAGCATAAACCCTCCTGTCACAAGAGAGCTGTAAAGCCCGTTCCCTGCATGGTCCCACTCCGAGCTGCAGTGGCCACAGTGGGCTAAGCAACCAGAGACATCAGTGGAGGTTGTGATCCTTAAGGCTTTGCCTGGTTGTAATTAAGCCATCTCCTTCTTGATGAAGGCTTGGTAGGGAGGGTATCCTGCCTGCTTTATTTGGCAGTGTCTGAAAACACCATGTGAGCAAGGGTGCAGTGTGGGGACAGGGGCTAGGGTCTGCTTACAGGCTGCAGAAGAAAGAGCAGAGCCATGCTAAAACCATCAGTTTGTGCATTCAGGGACCTCACCGCACCTCCTCACCTCCCTCAACATGCATCCAGAGGTGCAGTGTCATCTCCACATCCTTCCTCTCTCACCTGGCAGGGCCCAGCTGTGTTCTTCACTCCCACCCTAGGCAGCCCAGGTCTGGGCTGGGGTCACTGCACCACTCTAGAGGTGGAAACCAGGACCTGAGCACTGGAAGGGTGAGGGGCATGCAGGAAAGAACAATCCTGGGTTGCAGCAAACTCACTGCAGCACGAACAGCCAAGGTGTTTTACTCCTTCAAGCACACTCTACTTTGAAATTAATTAAAATAAAGGCTCTTTCATTCATAGGGCAACTGAAGCTTGCAAGACAAGTAACTGGTGGGACAGCTACTCACTAGCAACCCTGACATTATTCAAGACCCAGGCTGGTGTTTACTTTAAAGGCCCTCCATGTTCCAGTACAGCTCTTCTGCTACCCACAATAGTTCAGCAACACCTGAGGCTACAGCAATCGTTAAACTGTTGTCCTGTGGCTTGGGTGAAAACATGCGTTAAAAAATATCAAGACTTATCTTGAGATGAGCTAAGCAAAGTTGAGCAAATGGGAGATGTGCTCTTGCAACAGAAAGCTGTGCAGAGCCCCGGGCTAGGCAGACACCTCCATCTCAAGAAGTCAAGTCCAAGGGCTGCCTAACCTCATCTCTTATCCAGAGCAGCACCAGACACTTTCCAAGGAAGTGCAAGAACCCCAGCCTGCCTGCATAGGTCTCAACCTGCCCTACAATACCTCAGGACTGGTTTACATCTGGACCACAACACCCTTTACTCCCTCAGGAAAGCATCACAGTTCATTACAACAACAGGTTGCCTTGCTTCCCATTTAAGAACTTGAGTTAAATGCTCTGTCTTGCTAAATTTATGGCCCCACCAACTTCTGAAGGCAATGAAACACACACAAGTAAACTCAGTTAATTAGTGGTTAAAATTATTTTTTCAGGGCCCAATCATCCTTTAGTTAAGTACCACAATTTCATGGGAACCAGCCCCAGAGGGGCCAGACATGTTGGGAACAGGAGGTGCTCCTCAGCTACCACACAATGTAGCATTCCCGGGTAGCTATTTGTTGCCACCAATTCTACTGGTAACAGCACTGTGCCCTGTGACACAGTGGATTCGATTTATAATAAAACCAAAAAGAGAAAAAATAGGGCAGCCTTGACAAGACCTGCTTGACTCATGCCCGCCACTCTGTTTAATATTGCTGGAGAATTGCTCCACACGGGGAGCAGTTTAGAAAAAGCTTGATGAGGAAAAGCTTGTGATGAGGAAAACTCATCTGCTTTACTTTAGACCAGCTGCATGCCTGCCCAGGACAGATGCACTTGGCACGTATGTGGAGATGGCTCATACATACTGAAGGAGCAACTCATACAATAACCACACATTTATGAGACAGTTTCTAATCAAACCCTTCCTCCAGGCAAAGATAACAGGAGATCCTCGATGTTCTCACCAGAAGTACATGACAGCTCCAGCACTCTGCTACCTATAGCACACAGCAGCCTCAATGTGCAAGGACCCACCAAGCAAACGTGACAATCCCAGTCTCAGGGCACCCATCTCCTGTCTAACTTGGAAAATCTTGTGCTAGCAACCTACCCTAATCCTATGCCTTGAGTAAGGCTTCCAAGCTGTCTGCAGTACACTGGCACATCGCATGGCAGTGCCTCCAGCTAAGATACACATGCCTGCTTGTCTGCTTGCTTAATGCTCTGCTCCATGTGGGTGCACAAAGCATGGGAGATGTCTTTTTACTGTAGGTGAAAAAAATGTCATTCTGTTCAAAACTTCATTGCTGTATTGCTTCTTACATTGACTTCTCTCTGGATTACTGTGGTATGATGAGACAAGGAAGACTGCCTACCCTTGGGTTAGACAACTAATAAGCTACACGCAACAGACCTTGACCTAGGAAGCCACTGAGCTCTAGCTTGCACAAACCCAGTAGTTTAGAAGAGGGATCAGCAGTCTTTCAGAAAAGGACAGTCCACAAACCTCAGCAGCGCCAGCACCAGCACTCATGAGTGCAACCATCTACCACCAGTTGCTTTGTGTCCCTGCTCCCAACCCTGTTCCACATTGGTAGAGTCTGCCCAGATAGTGGGAGAATGTGTGATTCTCCTGGCAGGTGAACAAACAAGTTGGCACAGCTCCTAGGGAGGTTAAAATTAGAGAAGAATGTTTTCTCACTGCTCAGCCTCACCAGGTTGGTGGGCCAGGAGTCAGAGATGACCTTTCATGTGCTGGCTAAGGATCAACAAGGCAAGGGAACTGTGATCTTCAGAGACATTTTCATATATTAAATAGAAACAACCAAGATCAAGATGCTGAAGAGACAGACAGTCCAGGTACAGACAGATGTACATGCTTTATCTAGATAGCACAGCAGGATGCTGGTATAAAGTGAGGAGCAATAGCTGCAGGAGACAAGCAAGCAGCTCTGCAAAAACGTGTATTCTGGGAAAAGATTGGTCGCACCTTCAAGCATAAGTCTGTGCCAGGAGCCTCCTGCAACTGAAGAGGCTTCATTCAGACTTAGCAGTGGCGAATGCCGCAACAGCTCAATCGCCCAGTGAGGGGTTGCTCAGCCAGCCCTGCTACAATGAGCAGCCACATAGCTATGAGGGGAACCCAATGAGGGGACCCAGCAAAGTAGAGCCCTCTGCTCACTGCACAACCCACCTCCCCATACACCTCTTCATTGCCAAGAACGAAGCATATTGGAATCTCATTTCCAAAATTAACAACTTAGGAGATCATGTTGCCTCACCTTGATTACTAGTGAAGCCTGTGAGTGATTTCAGCTTGTCCTGTGAAGCGTGGCTGTCTCACAACCATCACATTCCTACACATTCTGAAGGAACAGCGAAATCTCTCAGTGAGCAAGTAGAGAGGGGAGCCACATTTGTGCTCCTGCTAAGGAAAGGGCTGCCTGCTGGCTGGCCAGCAAACACACACTTCCCCAAGTGGGAAGTAGCCAGGGACAGGGTACCTCCAGCCCAGCTGGTATTTAGGAAATTTGGGAGAGAAGTGAGAATAGTGAGGGTATTAAGAGTTACTGCATCAGAGGCAAGTCTGGGTGCTGCCAGACTTCACCAAACCTGTTGTTCACAGAGCAATTCATCCCTTGCTTAGGTTACAGTCAGGAGGTTACAGTCAGGAGTTTACACTAAGGACTTTCTCTTGTCTCAGTGGGTATCACAAGGTGTCAGCTCTGGTACAAGTAAAGTGGAGCAGCCCCAGGTAATGGCACTGGAATGGCACTGAGATGATTCTGGTTCAGGTCCCAATTTTACTTTCAGCATTCAGAGGCATTTGCTTGTTCTATGTCCCCTTTTCACCCCCCTTGGGACACTCTTGTCTCCCAGCAGGGACTGCTCCTCCAGCACATACAGCACAGGTCTCTGCTGTGCAGACACATGACCACAGTAAGACCAGCAGCAACAACCTCCTAAAACCAAGCCCAAAAAAAGTCATTAAAGGACAAACTCCTGAGCACCGAAGTCAAGTCCCTATTGTCTACCTTAATGCACTGTTCCCCCATCACAGGGCACACTGAATCTGCTTGCTTTCAGGTTATCACACATCCCTTCAGCTGAGGTTTCCCATCTCCGACTGCTCTGCCCAGGGCGGGAGGAAAAGGAACAGGCCACACTGCCTGCCACCTCCCCCAGGGCAACTTTCCCTGCTTTTCCAGAAAGAGCTGCTCAGTGGAGAGACCCTGCTAGATTTCTCCTACTTTTGAAATTGTTTTTTCTTTCCAGCTGATCATGACCTACATAATAAGCAGGTCACTGGAACACGAGAGATGCTTTCTGAGGCAGAGGAGAAAAGCCAAGCAGTTCCCCCGCTGTGTGTGCTTCTGAGTACAAAGTGAAGCGCTGTTTGCCAGGGGTCCCACTCAACAGCTTCCTTCATGCTCCTTCCTGTCTGAAATCAGTGGGAGCTGCTGGGACACTGGGGACACAATCAGTCCCTGAGCAGAACATGGGGCTAGTTAAGGACCAGCTCCATGGGGGACCGAGAGGAGCTTCAGGAACATAAACCCCCCTTCACATGAACAGTAAACATGCCACGTGCAGCCCCTGTGCACAAGGCTGTGAACCCACGTGATGGCCCGGCTGCATGATATTCAATCCACCAGGCAAGGCGAGCCCTCATCAAACAAGCAGCAAAGGGAAGGAAGGAGAGAGCGGGAAGATGTAAAGGGACAAGTCCCCACCGTGATCTACCCCCTCCCCAGCTGAAGAAAGATCTGGTTGTACAGGTCTGCACACCACAGGAATATGAGACCAAGTCATCCTCAGCTGGAACAGCTGAAAATTTGGCAGGCAAGAAAAAGGGTTAGAAGAGCTTGAACTCAATTTACTTCTCAAGCTCTAGTCATTTCTGCTCCTTTATGGGGAGCATTCCTAAAGGCTTGCTACAATAAAGTACAAACTGGAAATGAGAAGGATTTGAGCAGCCGAGAGACCCTGGGAATATCCCTTCAGCATCAGTATGGTTTAAGGCATGGTAGCATGGAACTAGACTTCTCAAGAGGTTGTCTTCGGCACCATCCTCCCTAATCTTGCAGCTGATCTCTCCCCATCTTCAGATCCCCCTCTCAAACGGGAGACAACACTGTGAAAGATATGCCAGCACACCTAATCCCCACAGCGACTGGTGTGCTGCAAGCAGGAAGCAGCAAGCTACCCAACCGAGGGTAAGGCAAGAATCTATTAGAGAAATGAATGTAACATGATCCTGACCAGGGCTCAGTCAGGCCCAGAGGGATATACGGAGCGAGTAACCAGAGCAGAGAAAGGTAAGCTCTCTCAAACAGCCTGATGGCTCAGGGAGCTCCAGTAACAATAGTGCAAGCCTGGTAACTAGGTCACAGTTATGATCCTTAATTAATCCTGAATAGACCCCATCTGCCATGGGGAACATGACAGATAAGGTAGCTCATTAAGCTCAGAAGCAGGCCAGGGGCAATGCCAGACCCCAGCCTAGACCCCAGAGGTTTGCGCACAAAATCCCATTTGGCAGGAGCAGCTGCTTTGCCCAGCCTGCTCTCTGCCTAGCTTAGAGCCAGCAGACGCACTGGGCGACCCCAGTCTCCTCCAAGGAAGCGATGGCAGTCCAGAGCCTGTTCACTAGCCCTGCCCAAACCACACCGACATAAACCATGAAACAGGAGAGAGAGACGGGATCGAAAACAGCCTGGGGTAGGCAGACATGGGGCTCCAGCAGAGGAGCCATACCAAATCCTGCTAGACAGCTGAGCCCCGGCTCCCTGCACTGCGCTTCACCTGCAACCCTGCTCTTCTCCCCCACACCCCTCTGTGCTGGGGTGTGCTATCCCAACTCGCTTCTTCTCCCAACTCCTCTGGAAGAAGCTAAGAGATACTGGCTTCCCCACATGCGCTGCCTCAGCTTGCATAGAGGGTTAAATTAACATGCTGGGCTGGCAGTCACAGCCCTGAGATACAGCTCCTGCAAAGGGGTATAAAGGCCAGTGGAGAAAAGGGCCTGACACTGCAGCTGAAGTTAGAAGAGGTCATGTGCCATCAGGGCCAGGTTGTTCACTTGGCAAAGACCTGTCCCAGGCCATAACAGTGGAGAGCCCATCTGGCAGCGGGGTGGCAGAGACCAGCTGAGGGCGAGGGCATGGGTGGCTGACACCTGGGAGGACAGCCCAGGTGCATGTGATCTGCCCTGGCCCCTACAGCTAGTTGTGTTTTGCACCTACACACAATCCCTACGAATGTCTTGATCTGCTTAAATCCACTGTTGACAAGGAGATAAGCTGAGATAATGTTGATGGAGTTTTCAAGCCCTGCTTCTGTTCCCTGAGCAATTAAAAAGCAGCCACCATCAGCAAAGACAGCAAAACCTAACAGGGCTTCTGAGGACTCAGCATAGAGCAGGAGCATTAAAAATAGTTGTTTCAAAGGAGGGATGACTAATAAGCCCTAAACTGACAATTGTTGGGAGATGGGGGCAGCTTAGTACTAAAGCCATGTCTCCAGGGACCCTTATTAAAGTGTCACTTGTGCTCACTACCACCCCCAAAGGCGTTGTATTCAGCAACATGCACAACTGACAGCCCGCCAGGGGACAGACACAACTCCATACAATTAAACCAGAACAAGTAGCAAGGTGAAAAGCTGGCAAGTAAACATAAAATAGTATTTCTAACCAAGGAAATCTTTGAATAGCAGAGCAATCAAACTCCAAGCATGTGCACCATCACCATACACGTGCGCTGTTCTCCCTCATCCAAGTGCAGCTGGGTGAGGGACTGCACCACTGTGAGATCCTTCCATGAAAACTAGGTCACTGCCTATCAAGCCCAAGAGACAGCGCAAGGACTTTGGGAAGGATGTACTGAAATCACTTCTTCCAATTAAAACACAAGCTTAGGAAGCAGCTCTAGTTTATTTGCTCTTGTAACCAGAGTTTTAAATCTCAATTATTTGCTCAAAATGTCACCGTCCTTCATGGTAAATATATCTTGACAGGGTTTTTGCTGTGGAGGAGACACGCAGTTTTGGGAACCAAGCTGAAGCAAATATCAGAAAGGTTATCACCTGTCTGAGACCGGAGTGCAGAGAACACAGGTAGCATGGAGCAATCCGTGGTCCCAAAGTCTTGGAAGGGAACCCAGAGCTTGCCCCCTTCACTCACCCACAGAAGAGCAGAACACTTGTTTGCTGTGCACCAGCCTCCTCTCTCCCTCCTCTGTGCAAGACCAGCTGCTGCACAAGCCCTGAAGACCCTTCTGGATTTCAGCACTAGATAACGCAAGGATCCAGAGGGTTCACACACCTTCGCATATTAGAGTTGTTGGCTCCTGTTCTGTGGCTGAAGTGGTGGCTGCCCCCCTCCCAGGTACCCCACCCTCCACTACAGGGTTGCACAGGATGAATGCCTGCTTTCTATCTTAGAGCCTGGCCTAGTAAGTGTGTGTTGCCCAGCATGACATCTCTTTCCAAAACTGCTTCTTCCAAGACAGGCAGAGTGGCCCAGAAGCATTGAAAAGTAGAGCCCAGAGCTTTGCATGACTTAGGTTGTTTGTAAGACAGCACAAACAGAGCACTTGCCAGCTTTTTGAAGAGTTCAGTACAAAAGCAAACAAGGAATGGAAGCCTCATATAGTCCAATAACCTGAATATGTCGCAGAGTTCCTCTCATCTGCAGCTCCCCAGTTCAGATTTGGAGATACAATGTGCTAATTTCTTCCTTTATTTCGGCACTGGCCCCTTCTTCCCTATTGCTGACACTCTTCTCATTTTAATACCTTACCACCACCCTCTAACTTTATCCATAATCTTTAAGAGCACGAAGAGGAATAATACATCTTGCACCTCAAAGGTTAAGCAACAAGAGTTCTTGCAAAATAGCACAGCAAGTCCCATGGGCAGAACGCATCAACACTCACACTGGGAGATAGAAAGATTTCCAGAGGAAGGAGCTGGACACCAAGAAGGCTGTAGCTCATCCCTACACCTTTCTGCTGTGGCACACAGGCTATGGTGTTACACAGACTCTCCTCCCACTCACAGGAGTGGGTTTGGCCCTGTGATGCTTCATATCCCCTGTTGCCCCACACTTTGCTATTTTCATGTCTGGAACATCTCCATTTAAATGTGAGGCATCCTTCTGCTCTACTGCTTGGCCACTTCCTTCTCAAGCCCTTGGATTGCTTCTTTCAGGGAGCTAATTCTGACTAAACAACTAGAGCAACTAATATCAACTATAACAACTAGTTCTTTAACTATAAAGTTTCCCTGACCATTGATGGAAGCAATAAAAGATCAAAGCTGCTTTACACTTCCCTCTGTTTATTGCTTGCTTTCTCCAAGACAGTTCTTAAGACTGTCTCAAGACCAGCAACATCTAATGCTATGGAGGAGCTGGATAAGAAGCAGTGCCACCCAGATAACCAAAGAGTCTTGTTGCCTCACTGGGTGCTTGTTCATGGGGTAACACCCATATAGGAATTCCCAGCTTGGGTCTAGTCAGGAGGGGAATTTTTCCCCACCTTCTCATGTCATCAGCAGGTATTTAATTTTGAAATGCTTCTCCTTACTTCACTGAAATATCGATCCTTGCAGAAGAAATTGAAATACCGGATGCATAAGAGAAGAATAAGCCTTTGCTGAAACAAACCACAACAACTAGCCTTGCTTGTAGGTGTACTGTACCTACAGTAGACATTTTAAGGTGACAGCCTTTTGAAATCCCATCATTTTCACCCACCCAAAAAAGATCAGAGATTATTAGGACTTCACAGGATGCCTTCATCCCTATTCCCAGGCTGAAAAGGCAATCTTATTTGTATTACTACACCTGGGAAAAGAAAGGTAGCATGTACATCTGCAGGAAATAGTACTGATTAAAAACCTGTCTAGTCAGGTGCTTTCCATTTGGAGAAACAAAACTACATCAATTTATACAAAGGATTTAACTTACTGTGTCAGACAGACTCTGGGGTGACTGGGGAGGAGTGAGGACACTTGAATATGCTATAGCCTTGTAAGGTATCCGTGGCAGGCCCATGGACAGGTACACAAGTCAGAGAGATGATCTTTTTTGTTGTGGTTTAACCCCAGTAGGCAGCTAATCCCCCCAGAGCTGCTCACTCATTCCGCAAAGTGGGATGAGGGAGAGAATCTGAAGGGTAAAAAACTTGTGGGTTGAGATAACATGGGTGAGTTCAGTAATTAAAAAAAAAAATAGAGGGGAAAAAACAACAAAGAGAGGGGGGAAAAAAAAAAACACCAAAGCCAAGAAAAACAAGTGATGCAAAAGAAAACAGTTGCTCACCACCACCTGACCGGTGCCCAGCCAGTCCCTGAGCAACAGCAGCCCCAGCCAACCTCCACCTCCCCCCCATTTTATTGCTAAGCTTTATGTCATACGGTGTGGGATATCCCTTTGGTCAGTTGGGGTCATCTCCCAACCTCTCGTGCCCCCCCCAGCCTACTTGCTGGCAGGGCAGTGTGAGAAACAGAAAAGCCCTTGATGCTGCGCAAGCACTGTTCAGCAGTGACTAAAACATCCCTGTGTTATCAACGCTATTTTCATCACAAATCCAAAACATAGCCCCATACAAGCTGCTATGAAGAAAATTAACTCTATCCCAACCAATCCCAGTACATTTTCACGGGGTGAAGGGGAGAGAACAAGGTATGCCCTTGACTTCTAGCAATCTTCTGCTTGGCAGAAAAGTCCTAACATTGACATTTCTTTAAAAGAGACAGCCCACAGGCTTCAGCACAGCATTTTTCACTGCTGGGGGTTGATTTCTTATTTTCAAGGACATCTACAGTCCTGTCTCTGCTCTGTCTTCCACCTTCCTGCCAATGCCCACGCTAACACAGATATGAACAGCAGTAGGAGCTCACTAGAGCTACCTGGTGTAGCAAAGATGTTTTACTATATAAACATGACTTGAGTGTCTCTCTGGGCCTGGAACATTTAAATTCAAAGAAGAGACACCCACTTCTTTCTCTCCTCTGTCAGCTGCCCTCCCTAAATAGAGAAGAGACTTAATTCCTTTCTGGAAACTCCAATTAGAGCAAGCTATACAGAGCTCTGACTTCAGAGCTAATTAATTTCCCCACCCTCTCACACCTTGATACAGAAAGCGCTCAGATTCACTTTTTCTAAGGTACTTCTGCACTCTGCTGACTACATAGAGAGTTCAAGCTCCTGAAGTGGACATAGGTGGTGGTGCATCTGCCTGAGTAGCTAATGAGGAGAAATGAGGGCTGAGATACGCAAGAAAAATGACAGGCTGAAGCCCAGCAATAATCCTAACTAAAAGTACACTGGTTGGAATCTACTGGTTCTTTCTAAGAGGAGGAGGAAACTGTGAGAGAGAGGAGCAAACAAGGATGTGAATGCAAATTGTTGTAAGTACAGCAAAGTTCACAGTAACTGGAAGGAGTAACATATTTCCTGCCATGAGCTGCACAAAGCAAGATAAACTCAAGGATGCAAGATGAAAAAAAAAGACTATTGCATGATTTTCCACATCTGAAGCAACTGGAGGGATGTCAGGGAGATATTCTGGAATTAAGATAAATGACTGCTGGATGTATTAATCAGATGGGCTGTAGACCACAACAGCCGGGTGTGGGAGCGGTGCCCTTCAGCAGAAGGGCAGGGTGCCTTGTATGAGGGCAGCAACAGCTTCTTTGTCCTGACTGAGCGCGAGACATGCCCCTGTAATGGGACTTTGCCAAGAGACCAAACTCCTCTGTATCAATGGGCAGCACCTGGGGCCCAGGAGATCACAGAATGGCAAGGGTTGGAAGGGGCTTTGGGAGATCATCTAGTTCAACCCTCCTGCTAAAGCAGGTTCACCTAAAGCAGGTTGCACAGAAGTATCCTGACCCATCAGCGTTGTGAGGACCCAGTGGCAGTTCATGAATTTTAAAAGATATCCATTACACTGGGGAGAAAAAACAACCCAACACTTGTTTGTGTAAGATGGGGCAAGAAGCCTGCATGGCCTGCATCTGTTGAAACAGGGGTGCTGCTCAGTCACTCTGCAACAGGTCACACATGCCTCTGCATTCAGCAGCCCTACCAGCTTGGTCTCTAATCTAGAGAGTGCTATAGAGAAATGAGATTTCCTGTTCTGTTGTGTAAAGATGACACTGGATCCCAGTGAGAACAATCTGCATGGGAAGAATTTTCACTATGCAGCTACTATCACAACCCTCGAATTTTGCCTTGAAAGGTAAGCTAAGTTCTCTCTCAGAATTGCCAGTATCAGGACTGGAGGTAGAAGTTCTCAGACCTAAACCTGGAATTTGAGTCTGGATTAAATCCAGATGTCAGGATCACATCCACTCCCTTGGAAAATTCAGATCTCAATATAGACAGTGGCTTGTGCATAGGGAGGGGGAATTGTTTTTCTGGCTTGCCCTCTTGTGACACTGACTGGGTGGGAAAAAATTAGGAATATGCACAGCTCTGACTTCAGAAGTGAGTAAAAGGGATTAAACGTTGCTAATGGTACAGTTATATGCTTTCATTTGGACAGGCTGAGTACAGAGGGGCTTTGACTCTTGCTTTTCCAGTGAAGTATCTAAATACTCTCTTAAAAGCATAAAATTAAAATTCTATGAAAGGAACTAACTGCAGAAATCAGCTTGACCCTGTGGCAGGGTTGGTTTTTTGGGGTTTTTTTTTCTCCATTTCAATTTCATTTTGGCAGTGCTAGGATAATGGTTGGACTTGATGATCTTAAAGGTCTTTTCCAACCTAAACAATTCTATGATTCTATATGGGAAGCACTTTCTATGGCTTCTCATTTACCTCCCGAACTGATGGAATTTAACCTTTTTTTCCCCTCTTGCAACTTATTTAGCAAAGAAATGGACAAATCATCAGAATGAAATGGGCTTTAGAAAACTAAAATCAGCAGAGGATCTCAGGGTAGCTGAGTGTCTTGCCTTCCCCTGCCACTGCATTACAGGGGCCTTTCAGGCAGATCAAGCTTCCTCTGCTGAATCCATCTGGTACACAGCACCTCAGGCACCAGCTCCAAAGACTGCTCCAAAACACAGTTACAGCTGGGAACTACC
The DNA here is from genome assembly GCA_018403395.1 of Gorsachius goisagi. Taxonomy (NCBI): domain Eukaryota; kingdom Metazoa; phylum Chordata; class Aves; order Pelecaniformes; family Ardeidae; genus Gorsachius; species Gorsachius goisagi. The sequence continues at coordinate 160,387 of BOSO01000614.1, read as the reverse complement.
CATATCCCAAACTAAACTTTGTCACAGCCAGCTGAATCAATTTGTTCTCACACCAACACTATCCCCTCAGCTTAAACCATTTTCCTTCTCTATTCCATGCTACTCTGCCCTTTATGTATTCTCCCCTGCCCGCCATACCTGCCATCTCTCTCCAGATGGGCTACGTAAGCCTGCTTTCTCTCTCGGGGCAGGCTCCCCATTCCCCCGTTGGCTGCTAAGGTACTGTCCCTTGTCGCAGTCTGAAGTCCTCCTTCTGAAGCATGGCAAACAGTGTTTGTGTGGTACTTCATGCTAGTTTCTCCCGAGTCCTGTAGGATGATGGTAATACATTGCCACAATTAACATCTTTAAATACCATTTAATCAGTCTGCTGAAGCCCTAAGAAATTTTAATTAATGGCAGCTTTATTAGTATTTACTTCACCTTCAACACATAAGCTCTGGCAGTATTTCCAAGGGGAGGAAACTGGCAGAGCAGTTGACAAGGCACCCTTTTCCCCTGACTTTTCCCTGCTCTGTTGGTCCCAGAGCTCACAGCCATCTCTCTGCACTGACAAGGACATGTTCCTTCAGCAGCTCTCTAAGATGAGGGTCAAGTTAATGTCATTCCATTGCTATTTAGCTCTGCGCAATTCCCATCACATACAAGGTTAAATAAATTCACCAAAATCAAGCTCTAAAGAAGTGTTACTGTGGTGTCTGATTAATAGCGCAGATTGTAGGGAAGTCTGACAGGAAAGCTGAGAGGTTTTGCTCCACATGGATATCCCCGTATCGCAGCCAAGGTCGCGGTGTCTCAGCTGCCAACCTTGAACGATGTTTGCGTAAAAAGCAGATGCTCTTCAGGCTTCAAACGTCATATGGACTTTTGAATAGAAACCCACAAGGTTCTGAATTCCAGCAACAGAGCAGACTAACGTACTTCATCTCTCACCTGGCAAGATGCTGCTATTAAGATCATCAGGGTAAAGAAGTTTTATCAGGTTTTTGTGGGATTGAACCTGCTGTGGAAGGGGGCCACACAGATGAGCTCTGCCACCTGCTGCAGTACTCTGCCAGCATATTTGCACACCACCTTTCTCCGGTGCCCCTTACAACAAAACACATACTCCCTCTGTCCCTCTTGAGTTAAGTGCCATGGTCAATTAGTAAGGGAAGAATAGGAGAAGGAAAAACACTATCAACATACTATAAATCAAGCATATAGGCCTTGATTTCTGTTGTTAAAACTGAAATTAATCAAGGAGCACTGGAGTGATCCCTTAGGTTCAGACACATTAACTCTGCACTCTGAGGACGCTCACCAGGTATCTGCACAGTAAAACGTTGTGAAGTTTCCTCATTTTTTAAAGTAAGTGATACGATACAAAGCTTCACAGTAGGGAGTCAAATGTTGCTGGTCAGGGGAACAAGGAGAGCATTAATCTGAAATGCAGATGAGGTATCTTTTAAGCTTTGAGTGCTAATTAACTATAGTATTTTGCAAAACTTAAATACTTGAGGCATGTAACACTAACTGAAAGCCACTTGTGAAAAAAGAGCACCCGTCATGAGCAAACTGGACTAGCAATTGGAAGTATTGTCCTGATGTTACCAAGTGACCAAGACTCTCACTATAGCAACTGCTATACAGGCTCAGGTCAAATATCATAGCCTTAGTTTAAACATTTATTTACAGAACAAAATAAAACTAGCATATATAAAGTTTAACAATGCCCACTGATGAAAAGCTGTTTCTTATTGGTAACTTCTGCATTACACTGCTGGAATAATGAATTGAATTGTTTAAGGTCTAAGCATCGAGACTTATTAAACAATGTTATCTTAAATTCCCAAGAAGTGAACTGTTTAGAAGACCACCTAGCCCTACTAAAATGCAAATCCCATGCTTCTGCCTCGTAAAGCCCTACCTAGTTTTTTCAGGGCCCCACAAGGAGCACGAGGGCAGAGTTCTGCCCCATTTCCTACCTCAGAGCTTAGTAACATGCTGGAGTCGACAGCAAGTCTGCCATCCGACTATGGCTTAAGGTTGCCTTCCTCTTCATCTACTTACTCTGATCGCAAAGGTTACCTGCTACAGCCAGCACCCTCAAAGTGAGTCAGTGATGAAGAGAGGAGGGTCAGGCAAATATCCTGCTGGTCATCCCCCTGCCCTCCAACATAGGAGTTATCTAAAGATTCATTTGCAACACGTAAATATTGACCAACATTTTCTGAGTGCCTTTTCCATCCAAACTTGAGTTCAACAGCCACAGTCCTGCATAGGTTTTATATTTCCCTACTCGCTCTACTACTAGCACCTCCTAGTAACTACACAGCATGACTACACACGAGTCGAGTGAGCGAGCTTTAAAAGAGCTCTCCTCAAAACTCTGTACCTGTTACAAAAACCACTCTTGCCTCAAAGTGCCCAAGCCAGCTCTCAGCTGCCTGAGGGCTGTGAGGCCAAGAGGCAGTACTCTGCCCAAATCCTGTCTTCTGTGAAATCATCGTTTCGCAAGATGAGAAAAAAAAAAATGCATCATCATCTTTCTTCTCCATTCTTTCCACACTTCAGCAGTTAGTATAGGCTTACAGGAATTAGTACTACTGCAGCTCAGATGGCCAGGTACACGAGAACTCCTTTTATCATTACCCACCTGTAAATATTCTTTTAAACAAATAAACCAGAGGATGCAGGATTCAATTTTACTTGCTGCTTTCTCACAAGAGTCTCATCTCCAAAACCTGGGCAAAGGCGTCATGCTTCAAAAACGCAGTGGTGGAAGCCTGAGTATCACCCACAGAGGAACTGAGACCCACACTGGCTGCAGGCAGCGCAGGAGGGGTTCAGATCCCGCCGCCAGCGGCGAGATCTCCCGCTGCTTTCTGAGCCCCCAGCAAGGACTCCGCAGGGAGTCAGAGGTGCGCATTTACGAGGAAAATACAGAAGACGTGTCCGAGCAGCGCTGGGTTTCCCCACTCAGCTGACTCAGAGATTGCGTTTTCCAATTAACAGGGCCCCCAAATCTACTGTCCTGGGGGCGAGGGACTCCAGCACTTCTGGGAAGCAAGCGTTGCATAGCCCAGGGCCGAGGGGAAATCCAGAGCAGGACAACCACCCGCCTCTTCTTCCCGTGTGGGCCATGCCCCCCTTGCGGGCTGCCCTCCTCCACCCCTCATGCACACCCCCGCCGGCTACCGGGGCCCCTCCACTCCCCCACGGGAGCCGCACCCTCACACCGCCTCCAGCCCCTCAGGAGGCCCCCGCAGCCGCCTGAGCTCCCTCACGGGCCCGCCAAACCCTCAGCCCCAGCGGGAGCCCATCCCCATCCC
>BOSO01000614.1:146092-156925 GCA_018403395.1 Gorsachius goisagi | reverse complement strand
TGCCCGGCGGGGCTATATAGGCGGCGGCGGCGGAGGGGGCCCTGCCGGTATGGGAGCGCCGCTCGGGTCGCGTGTTCGTTCCACCCCCTCCTAGGTGGTGGTCAGCAGCGGGCGCTGACGTCACGTCCGGTCTCCCGTGCGGCGGCGAGGATGGAGGCGGTGGTGCGGCGCTGCCCGTTCCTGGCCCGCGTCTCGCAGGCCTTCCTGCAGAAGGCTGGGCCCTCCCTGCTCCTGTACGCCCAGCACTGCCCGCGGATGATGGAGGCGGTCCCCTCGGCCGCCGCCCGCGCCCTGGCCACGTCTGCCGCCCGCGGGCAGCAGGCGGAGGAGGAGACCCCCGCCGCCCGCCGGGGTGAGTACAGCCAGGGAGGGGAGCAGCGGCCCGGGCCGCTCCCAGGGTGGGCAGCGGGGCGCTGGGCCGCAGCACGGTAGGTGTAGCGGGGAGCTTTCCCAGGGGCGGACCCAGTCGCCCTTAAGAAATAAAACTGCATACAGGCACCGTCTGTGGTGCAAGGAAACTAATGGCATGGGCAGCTTGGGGATAAGGGTTGCTTAATTCTTTAAATGTCTGTGGTAATTAAGCACGGGCACAAATCGGAGACTGGCCTGTTAGGGCGTCCTGCAGTGAGTTCTGGTCGGAGATCCATGATCCTGGATGGTGGAGCTGGGATTTGTCACGCCTGAGTGGCTCTTTGCCCCACCTGATAACATTCCTTGGGGGATTCTTAACTCTGGCACTCAAGGGAAGGAGTGGAGGCTTGCAGCAGAGAAAGGACTGGTGGCTGAAAATACCCCAATTCCTCAAAAGAAAATCTCCCCTTTGGGGGTGAGAGAGAGCGATGTTTGGGGGTTCTCTCCCCCCCCCCCCGCCAAAGGGTACGGTGCTACATCTGGTGTCTTCAATTAGATGCCCCTTGGGTGTTACTGGGATTTTGTGCTTGTAGAAATAAAATGTGACTGCTGAGTTAAATAGTTCTGAATGGCTTGTGTCAAATGAATTGCAAAGGTAATGCATAGAACAGCTTAAGTCACTGTATTAAAATGATGATGCTGAAGCACTTTCCTTTCTCTGACCCCCACCTCAGAGACCAAAAATGCCAAGGAGGTGACCCAGCAGAATACAGATGGATCCCAGCTGCCTGCTGGCCACCCACCTGCTGGTGCTAGCCAGAGCTCTACTACCAAGTGCCCATTCCTGGCAGCTCAGATGAATCACAAGAACAGTAATGTTTTCTGCAAAGCCAGCCTAGAGCTCCAAGAAGATGTGCAGGAAATGCAGGCGGAGAGGAAAGGTACGTATTCTGTGTGCTGAAGCATTGGTGCCTGACTTCCCTCTAAAGTGTGCCAAGTCTAACAGTCACCACGTAAACTATGCGGGTAGGATTATGGGAGACTGCAATAAAAAGCTGTTGGAGAACATAGGTGTGAATACCTGCAATATTGTGCAGTGTTTCCTCTCGGTGATTTTGGTGCGGGTATACCATATGCTGTATTTTGATCCACTGGCTCTAAATCTGTGAATCGAGCTGTTACACTTGCACCCAAAGTGGATGCTTAGGACTGAAGAGAGCTTTACCAGGGTGCTAGTATAGACAAAAGTGGTATATCCAGAGATGGAAGAAACAGGATTGAGGTACTATGCAAGTATCAGCACAAATCCAAGATGGAAAGCAAGCAAATACTTCTTTTTTTTGTTTGTTTTATGGAACTAAAGGGTATGGCTGGCTCGCAATCCTGATGTGGAAGAACTGTCCTTCAAAGGAAGGAACTTCCACCAATATCAGTAAAGCCTTGCTGTCTGTCTCTGGAAGCTTATTTTACTTTTCTGTTTGTTTTCTGTGGCATAGTCTTAAAATTCTGTAGTAACTGAACAAAGTACTAGGAATGAAAAGGAAGCGTTAACTTGAACTCTTGTCTTTGGTTAGGTGTGTACCAACTCTCCCTGATAAATGCTGTAGCTGTATAGAGTGGTTCTCTGAGTCATGATGTGCCAAATACGTTGTAAGGAAATTACATGTTGTATTGTCATTGAATAGCAAGGGTTTGCCTTTTGTCTCATACAATGCAAAATTTTAAGCAAATAAAATAGTCGATCCCAACAGGGGAACATGCTTCTGCACGTGCTTCCCAAAGAGTGAAGAGTTAGAGTTACTTCATGTTTGCTTTGCTGAACTCAACTTTGTTTTGTTTCAAACTGATTAAGCTCACTGGAACTTATTACCATGTCTGTAGGTACAGAATTTGCCAAAGCACCAACTACTTCCACAGTGAGAAACATTGAGACTGAGGGAGAAGAGTGGAGTGGCTTGCTCAAGAAGTTTAAGGATATTGTGCTGAAGCAAAGACCAGAAAGCGTGTCTCATCTGCTTCAGGATAACTTGCCAAAATGTAAGATTGCCTGGCAAAACTGCCACAGACCTGGTCTCTTGTGATTATTTCCTGTGTGCCTAAGTCTCCATCTCATTTCAGCTGTATCCACCTTCCAGTATGATCAGTTCTTTGAGAAAAAGATAGATGAAAAGAAGAAGGATCACACCTACCGAGTATTCAAAACAGTGAACCGAAAGGCACAAATCTTTCCTATGGCCGACGACTATACTGATTCTCTAATCACCAAGAAAGAGGTGTCTGTCTGGTGCAGCAATGATTACCTGGGGATGAGTCGTCACCCTCGTGTGTGTGGAGCAGTTATGTGAGTAGTGCCATGTTTTTAAGAGGCAGCTTCAAGCTATAGTGCCCTGCAGAAGCTTTTGAAGAATTGATTTCTATGCTGTGCTACGTAAGCTGCTTCTGGTGTTATTCCTGGTATAATTAAGCTTACGGTCTGCTCTTGAGCTGGGGTAGGTACTTCAGTATTTAGCTCCAGGACTGCAGCGTACCTGTCAGTCACTGACCCTGCTCCTTGGATTTTCCTCAGAAGCACCCAGATGTTACCAGATAAACTGGATGGCATGTTGCAGCTGTACTTGGTAACCGATTTCTAAGCTTATCAGATTCCCGAGTTGTGCAGGTTGCTCAAAGACCTTAAACCTAACAGCTGCTTTTTGCAGCCCGTTCCTTTTTAGAAATATACAGATCATGTACTGAATGTTTTCAGGAACGACACTTTATTCATCTGTGTGTCATGCAGTAAAGCTAATGCCTCTTTTTGGGCCCTCTGTAGGGATACACTGAAACAACATGGTGCTGGAGCAGGAGGCACAAGAAATATTTCAGGAACAAGTAAATTTCATGTTGATTTGGAGAAAGAACTAGCTGATCTTCATGGAAAGGATGCAGCACTGTTATTCTCATCTTGCTTTGTAGCCAATGACTCCACCCTCTTCACTCTAGCTAAAATGCTGCCAGGTGAGATCTCAAACTGCGCCCCTTTTTTGCCACAAAAACCACAACCTTGCCCTAAGCAGCTGGGAGTACATTTTACAAATGGCTCCCCAAAGTGAAGATTCATCCTACTTGATCAGCAAAGTATTGTTGGGTTTTTTTAATGCCATATTCAAATTACATTCAACTCATGCAAATCATAGTATCAGCCTACTGGGATTGAGATCTAGGAGCTAGGAACTGCAGAAGGCATTTGACAAAATACAGTGTCTTCTGCTCTTTCATGTAAATTCCACCTGAAAATGAGGCAGCAGGAATTTAGTTTCCTCCTACCTGTGGGTGTGAACATCTCTCCCCCTGCCCCCTCCCTTCAGAAGATAGGAGAGTTGGATAAAAATATTAAGGGCTTAGAAAAACCCTTCTGTATTTCCTTAAGCTCAAGTTTGTGTTAGTTTAAACAGCTAAAATAAGCCTTAAATATTATTCTTGCTTTGTGATCTGTAACTTGCTCTTTTGATCACAAGCATTACCTTCTAGAACGTGTTACCCTTGCTGCCTGAACGCTTCCCATACATAAAGCAATGGTGCGAATCAGTTAATGCTTTCTATACTTAAAGTGAAACTGGGCTGTTTCCTCAGGCTGTGAGATCTACTCTGATTCTGGAAACCACGCCTCCATGATCCAGGGGATCAGAAACAGCAGGGTGCCAAAACACATATTTCGCCATAACGATGTCAACCACCTTCGAGAGCTATTGAAGAAGTCTGATCCATCTACCCCTAAAATTGTTGCATTTGAAACAGTTCATTCAATGGATGGTAAGCTGACATCAAACCCTTTTCTCGCCTGCCAGTGCAGTTAGTGCTCTGTATTTTAGGTCTAAAAGTGTACAGTGCTATAAGGGTTTACATGAAAATAGCCTTCTGAAATGCCTGGTGCTTGGGGGTACTTCTGATATTTATCCAAGTTGAGTACAGGGAATCCTAAACTGCCAGTTGCTGCTTTGGTTCCCAGGTGCAGTCTGTCCTCTGGAAGAGCTGTGTGATGTGGCCCACGAGCATGGGGCAATCACTTTTGTGGATGAAGTCCATGCCGTGGGGCTGTATGGAGCTCGAGGTGGTGGTATAGGAGACCGGGATGGAGTCATGCACAAGATGGACATCATCTCTGGAACGCTTGGTATGCACGGGCCGGCACTTTTACAGAAGCTAAGGCAGCAAAGCTTCTGAGCAGCCAAATTAAGTGGGTTAACTCAAAATCAGTCTATTCAAATGAACTTGGTAAGGGCTGTTGGGGGCTAGGATTTTTCAGAAAACCCAAAGAATTCAAGTATGCCCCACAGTTTGAAAAGCCCATGTTAAGCTACTTACATTGCCTTACAAGTCAGTTAAGGTAGCCTTTTTTTTTTTCTTTAAACAAGCTAGCAAAAAGTCCTCCACTGGCATATTACACAACTCGAAGAATAAATTCAGGTGAGAATGCTAGTAGGGTAGTACTCTATATTTAGTAATATTTAGTTCTTTTATGTGAAATGGAGTGCTCCTAATCTAGAAACCTGAGATGGGGAGTTATGTAAAGAGATTTGGCAAGAACTGAAGCAACTGCTATTATCCAAGTAGAATGCAAGCCTAGGAGTAAGTCTACTGCTGCAAATTGCAAAGTTGTTTAAACAGCTTCCAAAACGTAAATTAAATTTACCAGGAAAGTTCATGGCTTTGAAACTTAGTCTTGGGTTACAGCCTGGTAAAAACAGAAGCATTCACCAGACACCCTAGTTCTACCTGTGGCTCTGGTCTGGTACCTGAACATCCCCCTGTGTTTGCCAAGGGGGACTGATGCCAACCGCACAATCACAACAACCACCTTACGTGCTCCTTAGGAGCATAGGCTATTTCTAGCATCTCTGGAATAGATTATTTTAAATCTGCTGAGAGACTTTAGTGTTGATCTCTTGGGGTCAGTATTGAAGTCTATGCTTGATAATTGGGCTTAAGGTCTCCCCCAAAATCAAAACTTCAGTGTTTGAGAGAGTCTTGAACTGTCCTTGCTGAGAAATAACCAGATCCATGTTACCAGGATTGGCTTAAAACCAAATCTGTAACATGTGCTGAGTAAATACAAGATTAGCGGGGGGGCTAGAATTGCTGCCTGCCATGACTACATTAAGTACATAATCAAAATAACTCATTCCTTCAAGTGAAAACAAAGAAAGTCTATAATAACTTCAAGCTGTTCTAATGGGTGGAAGAAATAAGCTTGGTTACCTTTTCTTTTTTTCTCTCTCCCCCTCCCCCCCACCTCAGGCAAAGCATTTGGTTGTGTAGGAGGATACATCTCCAGTACAAGTTCTCTGATAGACACCATTCGTTCATATGCTGCTGGCTTTATTTTCACAACGTCCCTGCCACCCATGCTCTTAGCTGGTGCCCTAGAATCCATCCGAACTCTAAAGAGCGCAGAGGGGCAAGTTCTGAGGCGCCAGCACCAACGCAATGTGAAGCTTATGAGACAGATGCTGATGGATGCAGGGCTTCCTGTGGTGCACTGCCCCAGTCACATCATTCCAATAAGGGTGGGTACTTAGCATACTGTTTACACAGGACTGTGGTGCCCATGTTCCTGTCTACAATCACATTGGACTTTTGGGTATTAGTTAACATCACAAAGTTCAAACCTGTCCTAGCATTCAGCAGTGATGTGCTAGGAGTCTGGCTTAAGTTGACCTCAGCAGAACGCTTTACAATGTAAACCCACAATCTAACAGCATATAGAAAGCAAGGAGACTGCTAACAAGTTAGTAAAAAGAAGAGTTCAGGTAAAAGCAGCTACCCACCTAGGCTGCGATACTGTGCTTGTGCCCAGAGGGCTCTACAGCGCAAGCTTTTAGCTCTTCCTTCTGATGTATATGCTATTTATAGTGGCACAAGGAAGACTAGCTAGTCCCATTTGATTCTTGTGGCTAGCTAAACTGGGGTGACAGTTCTGCCACCTTGCATGTTTTGATTGGTCTCGTAACTTCCAACTTTGAACTTTAGGTTGCAGATGCTGCTAAAAATACAGATATCTGTGACAAGCTAATGAGCCAGCACAGCATCTATGTCCAAGCAATCAACTACCCCACGGTCCCCCGTGGAGAAGAGCTGCTACGTATTGCCCCTACGCCTCACCACACCCCTCAGATGATGAGCTATTTTCTTGGTGAGTGGAGTCTTGCATAAGTACAATGAGAATACTGGGCTGTTTATGCAGTCTTTATACTGAAGATGAGACTAGGAAATATTTCAGGTTTAGATGTCACTAGCTGGGCAGTGTCTTTCCACTCCTGCAGCGCACACAGTGCATATGTCTGCACTTAACCTGCTTTGAGCATAATGCGTGAAGGCCTGGCATAGCCCGTGGGACCAGCACAGTTCTGTACCCAGCCATTCCTGTCCCAGCCACCTCTGCCGGGCTCTGCTCACACATTGTCTAAGCCAATCTTCGCTTGTTATGTGGGGTCGAAGGAATTCTGCTCTCCTGAGCTCAGCTGTTAACTTGTCTTAAACATGGATCTGTCCAGGGAAAGTAGCTACTTCTTGATCCTGTCAGCAGAGGTAATATGAGGATAGCCAAGACTTAGCTGCAGCCCAGTCACCTCACTCAAGAGGTAAATGATGTCACAGTGAATGCCCATTATTCCCCCTCATTTGCTAGGAGAATAAGCATGCTGACATTTCAGTCTTCCTGCTTCTCTAAAGCAACCCACTGATCTTGATGCACTTTTCTGTCCTACCAGAAAAACTGCTGGCAACATGGAAGGATGTTGGTCTGGAGCTGAAACCCCATTCATCAGCTGAATGTAACTTCTGCAGAAGACCCCTACATTTTGAAGCAATGAGTGAACGGGAAAGATCCTACTTCAGTGGCATGAGCAGACTAGTATCTGTCAGTGCATGAAAGTAATGGTGTTAGTTGTGTTCTTGTCTAGTTCTAGTACCCAGTCAGTAGCATTTTTAAATTCCTTAATAAGTATTTTAATCATAGTTGAAGCACTAAGCTCTGAAAATAAATTTCTAGAGCCGTTATGTCCAGTTGTGGTTTTGTTTGCTTCTCTATTTATCTTCTGTACGTGGTGGGGAGAGCATCTGGTGGAATAAAGTCAGTGGTCTACAGCTTCATGCCCTTCAGCTGAACGACTGCCTTCTCAATGAGCATATGCTGAAAGAAATGCAGTAGTGTTTCCTGGTCTACAAGGGATGAGTTTATTTCTTAGGAAAAGAGAAAATTGGTATTTATAGATTCTCATGAGCTTCTTCTACCTGAAAGGTTTTGAAAACATGCACACTAAAGCAAGAGTATACTACCCAAGAAAGGCTGTATAAGCTTACACCCATTTTTTTTGGAGGTGGGCATTTAGAATGGGTTCTGCTAGATGCTGTCTCCCTCTGCTGCCCTGCTCTTCCTTTGTAGTTTTGTGCACAAGTGTTCCCCTTTCAGTGTGGTGCTCGCTATTAAGAAGAAAAAAGTGCTAGTGGGGTTCACTAAGTGTTATTTTGTGACTGCTTGGCAGTTAGAAAACCAAGGGGGCTGGGGAAGGAGGGCACATTTACCGCTGCACAGGTGGTAGGTGTGAGTTGCCTCTGGCTGCCTATGTCTCTTCAAGCCTGCACAGTCTGCTTGCCAGTGCACTCAGAGTTAGACTAAAACCAGTAAAAACTGCTTATCAGTAAGCACTGCAATAACTCAGGTCTTTGACAGAAGTCATTGTAAGAGAGTATCAGTGCTGCTTTTGCAAGCCCTCTGAAAACTTAGCCCCGGTGCCTAATTGCTGTGCTATTTAATGCTTTCATGAATAGCAAGGGCACGCTTTGAAGAGGGGGAAGTAATTTTGTGGGTGTATACATGCACCCAGAGGTCAATATTGGCCTGAAGTCTTGGAGCAAAGCACTAAACTGCTTCCTTCGTGCACAGGCATGTCCCATAACTGCTACAGTCTGGCTTTCACAGTCATTGAACAGCTACTCTGTCCAGGTGCTCCTGTTTTCTAGATGTAAGAAGCTAGCCCCAGCCCCCTGGCACTGCCTATCCCTGTTATGCTCACAGGCATTAGGGACCCACTATAATACCACAAATAGCCATGTGTTGGGGAGGCAGAAGCCAGAGTTAGAACAAAATCGTCAGCTCTATCAATTGGAAGTTTCTGATCATTTAAGCGCGTACTGAAGCACGCTGCTGTTCTCAGAAGAATCCCTAGCAAAATATTTGACTTCCCAGACATTGGAGCTACTTTTTAAGAGCACCCTGCCACCCAGCCAAGCAATCACTGCCTCTGTCACGTGCAGGTGTTCTGCAGGAGGGAGGCCACTGCCCACCATCGGGCTACAGCACCAACAGGGTAACGTAGCTCCAGGGCTAAATGACGCAGATGAACTGGCATGCTCAAACCTACCACCAGATTGTTGCGTACGCAAGTAGCTGCATTGCTGTGCAGGTGGATTGGCCTCTGCTTGCTGTGACGTCAGCCTGATCTCACCGAGGCGTGTTCCCTGCGACTGAAGGGACAATACAGTGCCCGTCTCCCTCACCTTGCCAAGGGCAGTTTGTGGCCTAGGACGGGATGAATATGCATCTTCATTATAGACTTTTTCTCATTATGTCTAGGTTATGTTATATTAACATTACATACATATATTCCATAGAATTAGAACATTAACTTGAGCCATCAAGTAAAAAGCCACAAATCCCACATCAACCTTTCCCAGGATGGTGTCCCTAACACCGCAAAGTGCCTTCAATGCCACTCCAAACTGCTGGCGTAAGCATTCAGAGGGGGACACACACATGTTGACTAATGCGTAGCCATGGTCTGACAGTACAAGGTTACTTGCATTCCTAGTTTCTTCACTGAAACCACTCACAATTGGCCCAGTGTATTTTACACACCAGTTAATAAACCCAGTTTTTCCTTCTAGCTTTTATAGCAGCTACAATACATTCTGTACTGCAGAGGAGAAGGAATAAGACACAGAAAAGGTACTAGCTACCAGAAATCTCAAATATTATTCCAAATCAGTTGCAGGAGAGCACCAAATCCTAAGAAGCGACACTAACCACCTTTGAAATACCAGGAACACAACTAACCTTGGTACATGGCAATTGGGACTCCTGCACCCATTAACATTGGCGCTGACGAGTTACCTTAAGTTCAAGCAAGGGTGTGAAAGCAGAACCAGTGCGCGTTAAGGGGCTGGCAGAAGTCCATTGCTTCCACAGCAAAAGAAAGACAAATCCAATGACACATAGAAAGGATAAATTTTCCCCAATGTTTTCAAACAAAGAACAAAAAAACAAACACATTGTTTCCCAGCAATGGCGGGTTGCATAATGAGGGATGGTTATGTAAGCTTTAGTTTGGTTTCTGGAAAAATAATCGAGGAAGTAATCAGTAAAAGCTGTTTAAAGTCCGAGACAAATGGTCCATGGCAGTGGCAGAGTAAGCAAGCAAGAACACAGCTGTAAAGCCACTGGTGACATTCATCTGGGGCAAAACCAATTCATCTAGCTGACCATTGCACAGCCCTAAGCTCACACCCTCCTCCATTTCTCAACCTCTTTACACAACAGAGAAACCCCAGTGGTGCGGGGCCAGTGAAAGCATCCCGAGTGCAAACAGGAGCACGTGCTCCCTGTCACTGGGAGGAGGCATCAGGAGGGTGCTCTCCCTACCACGGCCAGGACTAGGTGCCAGGCTGCGGTGTCCCCCAGCCCGGTCCACGGCACAGTCCCACCGGGCAGGGACTGCTAATTAGAAGAGCTGCCAATGTTCACGAAGCTTTTGGGGGCCTTGGTTTTCCACCAAGCCCCTCGCTGTGTGCTGTAGGTAGTTTGGTATAACCCATGGGTTCAGCCCAGAAGGAAGAAACCGGCATCACGAGCTCATGACCTTCATTTCTTTAGGGAACTGGACTAAAAATAACCCATCAGGCTGGGGTCAGCTTCTCCTGCCAGCAGGACTTTGTTGCAGGAGAGGGAGAACGGGAGGATGCTGCCACAGCTGCCGGACTGTGCACTCCCACTGCCCCGAGCTGTGTTCATTCCCCCTACGCAGCCCCAACTGCCCCTTTTCTGAAACACACTCCCGTAGGGAAATAAATGCCCTGAAAAACCATTCCGAGCCCCCGTTCTCGCTGCTGCTGCTTTCAGCCATTACACCCATGCTGTTTCCTAGCCAGCAATAGTAGTAATAATAATAATAATGTTTGAAGCATTATTAACACCACCAGATTCACAGCTCTTACATCCCTGGTGCCTTGCACCCATTTATTTCAGGGCACATCTCGCACTGCAGCCCCTCAGCCCCTGCTTGGTCTCCCAGCTCTCACGTTTACTTGGGTTTTTCTCCCAGCACGGAGAGGACCACACAGCCCTCTTCTGCTCCACTCACCAGGGATTTAAGAGCCCCACAAGCTCCCCAATATCTGCAGCTCAGGGAAGGGGCTCCTGCCTGGTGAGGGGTATTTTAGAGCCCA
>BOSO01000614.1:51411-146061 GCA_018403395.1 Gorsachius goisagi | reverse complement strand
TCCAGGTGGACCTTTTGCTCCCCACAGGACCCACCACCTCTCCCAGGCTCCAGGCAGGCACACACATCAGGTCTCCACCGGTGGCAAAACCAAATGCTTGCAGCCCAGCTCCGAATGTCCTGCTTTTCTTGTGTTCAGATGGGCCACCTGGTTATGCGTCAGCTGGGAATTATGCCTTGAACTGACACTTGCTTTTAGGTAACATTTATAACATTAGCTAATATATTTACCCCCTTGGGGTAATACGTTAAAATATATAAATATATTTACCCCCTTGGGTAAATACCCTTTCACTCCTTGCTGCTCCTACATCCTCCTCCCTGCTGGCTCTCACCCCCAGCAGGGCTGTGGCAGGGCATGGAGCTCTTGAGAGGGCAAGGGCTCGTCTCCCTTACCCCCAGGGAACCTGGGGTCTCATAGCCCAGATACCAGGCGGCTCTTCAACTCACACATTTGGCTTACACCCAGGTGTAACTCCTTCGCAACTGCTCCACTTCAGCTCTTAGGGGAGCAGAAGCCAAAGGAGTTTCTCCTCTGAGATGTTGCCCTTTGCACGTTTCCACCTTGGAATCCTGTAGGAAAAAGCATCCTGGTCCCATCCTTTCCCCTGCAGCTTGTTTTCCGTAGGGCCAGTGAGCCCTCATTTGCAAGTCCTAAAAAAACCTGAGCACTTAGGCTGGCTGTGGGGATGCTGAGCCACATCTCTCTGCAGCTGCCGCCTCTTTCAGAAGCTGGCTGGGCCCTGCTGCTCCCTCCCTGGCTGGGCAAATGCCATAGCAGGGTGGCCTTGGCCCCAGCATAGGTGCCCCGAGGTGGCACCAGAGGCTGCTGATCAAAGCCGGGTTTCCCACGCAGCATCTCAAACCCCAGAGCTTTGGATATGCAGCACGGGGGACTTTAGCTCAAACCTTAAAAAGAAAGAGAGGGTTTAATGCTTGCACGAGCCCTCATGTCTATGCTGGGTGTAGGGATGGGGCGTCAGGAGGCAGCAGCCAGGTTTGCAAGAGCTTTAATTGCCCTGAGAACTGCTCAGTGCTGAGCTGAGCTTGGCTTTGTAACCCCCTTTCCAAAGGGAACCCAGCACACATGATGGTTGGTGCTCTGCCTGCAAGTTGTTCAACTCCACTCCTCCCCCTGCACCACTTCAGCAGCCTCCCGTCACACCCTATAGATTCTCTTCTACTGATTTTCAACCAACATTAACAGAGGGTGACTTGAGAATCTGTCTAAATCCTGACAAGCCTTGCAAAAGCAAACAGCTGGCCAGCATGTCCCTGCTAGGCTATGCTGCAGGAGAGGCAGCAGTCTCCACTCAACCCTTATATTAGACACTAGAGACTCCAACTCCCAGCCACGCTCCTGCCATCCTGGCCCCCAAGCCCCAGCAGCAGAGCTAAGGGCCTCCCACTGCACATTGTGGCCCTGCCAGGAGCTGCCACCCACCCTTGGCCACCAGGTCTGCAGCTGGGGGGGCAGGATGGGATGGGATAGGATGGGGGTGGGGTGGGGTGGGATAGGATAGCATAAGGGGACAACAGGGGATGGATGGGAGATGGGAGGGGACAGGAAAGGACAGGATGGGATGGGAGGGGACAGGAAAGGACAGGATATGATGGGATAGAAGATGAAGGATGGGATGGAGGATGGGAGGGGATGAGAGCGGATAGGCTAGGAAGGGATGGGATGGGTGCCCAGCTGGGGCTCTGCAGTCCTCAGGCCATCTCCCCCATGGCCACACACAGTTGTCCTTTGGCACCGGGGGCAGGGGGCTTTAACCTGGGGAGTGCTGTGCTGGTAGGGGGACGGGGGCAGTGAGGGGGGTGGGTGGGAAATGGGGGACACCCCTCACTCCCCCTCAATATTTGGGCAATTTTAAAAATTACCGAACACAGAAGGGGAGACGGACCCCAAAACTGCTTTAGCAGGGGGGTTGGGCTGGATGATCTCCTGAGGTCCCTTCCAACCCTTGCCATTCTGTGATTCTGTGAAAGGGGAGAATGAGCTTGCCCGGTGGCTCTGGTGGTGTCAGCCCAGGATTATCAGTGTTTATATGCAGAGGGAGCTCTCCCACTGAGGCTGCTCCAGGCACAGCAGCTTCTTCCCTCCTCCTCCGTGCCAAAGGGAAACTCATTGGGGGGTTGGTTCTTTATTGCATTCAACGTATCTTTACTTTTTGTTTATTTGGGGTTTTTTTGGTTTACAGCCAGCTTCCCAAATCATCCATCTCATCCTGGGCATGGTGAGTAAAGCCAAGACACAGGCACAGCCCCGACCTGGTGTCAGGCTTGTGGCAGGAGCTCATTTGGGGCCTGGGCTGTCCTGGCACAGCACGCAGTGGGCCTTTCTGCTGGGAAACCTGCTCAAGACACCACAATAAATTAAAAATAAGGTTATATCCAAATTGCAGCCAAGCTCCTCTGGGCAAGGAAGGGGAGGCAGCAGCTTTCAGGGGCCGCGTCACAAGCTGGGATGCGCGTCCCTGCTTCTCCATCAGGACCCACTGTTGGGAAATTCAGACCCCGCAGCCCTGCTGGTGTTACAAGACTTTGGCTGTTAGTCTTTTTTTGGATGCTGAAGAGCTCTGGCAGGGTGGCTGCTCATCACTGAGGTTGGTGCCTGGTCTGGCTCCCCTCCCAGGAGCCTGGGAAATGCTGCCTTGCCCTAGGCACAAGTGGGAAGGATGGGGGTTCAGGATGCAGCCAGCTCCCAGCACCTTCCCACCCCTTCTCTTGGCTCAGTACCCTCCTGCATTCCCTCCACATCGCCACACAGGGATTCACTCCAGCCAAGAAAACAACAGCCCCAGGCAGTGGCAGTGCAGCCTTGCACAATCCTCACCAGCCCTTGAAAGGAAAGCTGGGCCGGGCAGGGATGCCGCCTCCCACCATCGGCTCTAGCTCTGGGCATCGCCAGAGGGGTCCAGTGTTAAACCCCTGCCAGGCATTAAAAGGTTGTCCCAGACCCCTGGATTAAAGCATAAATGTCCTTGGGGGTGGTGAGGGCTGGATGCAGCCACAGCAGGCAGACTGCAGTGGTCCCTGGCTCCCAGGCTAGCAATGTCCAAGCAATTTGCTTTGCAGTTCCAGCACCTGTGGCTGCTAAATGCCCAAACCCGGGGAACCCAGGGGACCTCCAAAGAGCATCATCAGACTGTTTTAAAAATACTTTATTCTTTAGAAAATACAGCGTTCAGTACAGTGTGCTCTCTGCTCCCCCCAACTTCAACCCTCCCCCCCTCTGACTCTGCCGAGGCCAAGGCAACACTGGCAGTCGCCGGGGCAGCAGGAAAGCGGAGGGCAGGTTTCACCAGCCACATTTCCATCTTCCCAGGGAGGCAGGCGGCTCTCGAGCCCTCACTGGTACCCAGCAGCAAGGTGCTCTCCTTCCCCAACCCTCAGCAAAGCCTAATCTGCAGCACCAAGCTTGGCTCTTGGAGCTGGTGACAGGCCTTGGTGGCTGGGGACATCCCCAGGGAAGCACCCAGGGGCTGTCACGCTTCCCCACGCAAGGATTTGGGGTGGCCCATGTGATTTTTAAGACATAGGGCTGCCTCAGACCAGAGAGCCAGCAGCAAACCAGGGGGGTGATGGTGGGGACTGGGGCACGTGGAAGGGGGACACACACCAGGTTTGGGGCCCCCCTGGCTCCCATCCTAAACAGCAATGGGGCTGAGACAGGGCTGTAACATCTCCCTCCGAGGGGAAAAAGCCTTACTGGGGGGGTTTAAAAAGGGGATGCAAACATTGCCCAAAGGCAGAGCAACCTTTCTCCAGGGCCAGGATGAGCTCAGGACAGGAGGGGACCTCCCGGCTCCCCTCAGGGACAAACTCCTGCAGCAAAGCCCACCCTGAGGGGGTGCAGGATCACTCCAGGCCTGGGGCAGAGGGGCCATGCACACTGAGAGTGGGATGAGGGAGCAAAATCTGGGGGCTGGAGGAGCAGGGAAAGAAGCGTTTTCTCTTTTCAGACAGGAATCCCCAATGCCATCCCCTTCCCTTTGCATAGAGCAGCTTGCAGGTAAGTGCATCCTTCAGTCACCCAGGGGACACCGAAGGCAGCAGCTGTGACCCTGGGGGGGACAAGGAGCAAGGCTGGGGGACACGACCCTGCTGCTCCTTTCCTCCTCCAGCAGCCCTGGGGCTTGCACAAGGAAGCAGGGAAAAGAAACACCAACAACCCCAAACCCTCCCCATTGCTCTGCCCCCAGGTGCAACAAGCCATCCTGATGTTTAAAAAAGGAATGAAATAGGAAAAAGAATGGCAGAAAAAAAAATAGGCTGAGATGGACGGAAAGATCCCCAGGTCAGCGGAGAGGAAGCTGGGAAGCGCCGTGGGGATGCTGTCTGTTCACTGCCCAGTCCTGCAGGATCTAACTGTCCTCGCCATTCTCGCCTGGCCCCTTGATCAGCCGCTTCTGTCCCCGTTTGCCCACAGGCCCCTTGGGCTTGGCGAAGGCCTGCTTGAAGGCGTGCTGCTTGGGGTGCACCTCTTCGTAGAGGAACTCTGCCGTCAGCTCAGCTCCATCGTCGATCTCTATCTGCATCCAGGAGCAGCAAGCGGGGGTTACCAGCTCCCTGGGGTCTGGACACCCACCTTTGGGGCACCCAACTCCCCCCCCGAGCCCACTGGTGGGGCTGGACCAAGGTTGCGGCACAGTCCCTTGTGGATGCCCGGCACGGGTCTCTGCTCCATCATTTCCAGGTGGGTTCACGCTTACCTTCTTGGCTATCTCCAGGCAAAATTCCTGCTCCACAGTGTCCAGCAATCGGCTCTTGCAGCTGGAGTAGAGCATGCGCTCCTTGATGCTGCATTTGTACCCGGGCATGGAGTAAATGAAGACTGCAAGAGACCAGGGCTTTTGGCACTGCCCAGGCTTGTGGCCAGGGAGCACCAAGCAGCCACATCCCACCCTGGTCATGGCTTTTCCAGCCCCGAGAGTCCCAGTCTACTCAGCAACAGAAGGTGAGCCATCCCATCCATCACCCCTCCCCAAATCTCTCCTAGTACACCTGCAACACAACAGCTACCAAACCCTCCGCACAAATCCTCTGCGGCAGCACCCGGAGTGTCCTGCACCACAAGTGGCAGCTTCTTTCAGTGCCAAAGGGTTTGCCAGCATCCACCACAGGAGGACAGCAAGTGGGAACCAACTCAAGGTCTCCTGCCCCACCATCCCCACCCCCGCTCACTCTCCATGCAGGGGATGGTCCAGGGAGAACGGGGACCAGCACAGGCTCTGACCAGCCATCCCCAGTACCAGGGCACTCACCAACAGACTCGAGGTAGTCTCCCTCGTGCGAGTGCTTGTACAGGAAGAAATGGTAGCGAGCAGAGTCCTGGGGGATCCTCTTGGGCAGGTCAGCGATCTCCGTGGGGCTCGTGTGCACGAGGTCAATGGTCTCCCTCTCCAGATCCAGCTTCTGATGGACAGAGGGGATGGGGGAGTGGACAGGAGTGAGAGGTGGCAGGGGGAGCGGGGTGCGGGGGAGCCAAGCGAGGGACCTACCAGCTGGATGTAGTTGACTTTCTTCTGCTTGAGCGCCTGGATAGCTTGCTGAGCATCCAACTGCAGGGGGAAGGCCAGGCCCTGCAGGGTCTGGTGCTTGCTCTCCACGCTAATCTCCGTCTTCACCTGGGGATGGAGACCACCCCGAGCATCAGGGCAGAGACCAACAAAGTGTGGGGAAGGGAGAGAAAGGAAAACCAGCCGGTGCTGCGGCTAAAGGCTTCTCATCCAAGGAGCCACGTGACACCTGGCTCATGGGGACCGCAGCATTTTAAACCACCAAGAAGTCAGCCAGGCTCAGGGCGGCAATGCTTGTCACTGTACTGCCACACCAGGAGGTCACCCAGCCTCAGCCCTGCACCCCCGCACCCCCCACAATTCACTCCCAGCAAAGACCATCTCAAATCCAACGTTTCCCAGAGAGACCCTGGCAGGGGTGCTGTGACCAACACTGGCATATGTCCATCTCCGCTCATCTCCCACCATGACCTGCAGGTGATGGGGGGAGCCCTGAAATCACAGTGTTCAACTGCACAGGTCCCCATCGGTGGGGGGGGCAAGCCCCTCCTCGGTGGGTTTAGCTGCAGCAGACCAGCAGCCCCTCTGACGCTGGAGCTGGGGAACACCTCAGAAAGATCCCAGCTGCTGTTCTCCTCCGCAACTCCTGCAAGGCAGAGGCTGCTGTCCACACCCCAAGCAAACCCCCTTCGCCAGGAGACTGAACCCCACTTCAGAGAGGGAAGAGAGGCTGTGGAGATATCACATCACCCCAGGCACCTCCATCCTGAGTCAAGCCGTAATTGGGGTGTCCCTGACCAGGACTGGAGGGTGCCGAGAGCTGGCAGCGGGGAAGGGGTGCAGGACGTGGCAGGCGCAGCATACCTCCTTGGGACCGGGATACTCTACCAGCGATGGGCAGCAGCAACAGCCCCCCACCATCTGCCACAGAATACAGGGAGACAGCGTCACCCTGATGGTGGAGGAGCTCATCCCCACCTCCAGACCCGCCGCCTCCCCGGACCCCCAGATAAAGAGTCCGACAACACTAACCCAGGTGCTCTGCAGCGAGCGTGGGTCCCTTTCCTTTGGGATCAGTTTGGGGGATTTTGTATAAAGACAATCCAGCCTTTATTTTTTTTTTTCTCCCCGATAGAGAAAAGGAAGAAAAATCAAGGCATGCCAAGAGAAACACAGGAGTTTTAAGCTCACATCTTAAAAAACAGCTTGGCAGCACCGAAGTGGATCTCATTACAAGGCTGCCTTTCATCACAGCAGCCCTGCACGGTCCCCACACCCCAGGAGGTGAGGGACCTGGGGTGCCTGGAGCAGAGCATGCAGAAAAACACCACCAGGAGAAGGAGAACAGGGCATCAAGCGGGCAGAACAGCCTACCATCTCGGTGCTTGAGTCCTGGGAACGGGAATCCTGAGAGCGTGGGGAGAGGAGACACACCATCAACGGCACCCCGCACAGGGACAAGAGAAGTCTCGTGTGACACGAGAAGGGAAGGGGGACACACGGACATGCCAGGAGGATGGAGGCATATCATCTCTCTGCTGGAGGCCAGGGAAGGCAAGTCCTGGCAGCACAGGCAGAGAGAATGGCAAAAAAATGACACAGGAGACATCAGCGCTGGGGAGGAGTGGGAGGGAGAGCCCCGGCCCCGAGCCCTGGCAGCCCGCACGCGACGTCTCCGCTGACGTCCCTGCGCAGAGCCCGTCCCTGCCCCATCTCCTGCCAGCTCCCCAGCCAGGGTGGCCGCAGCCCAGAATCTGCAGGATTTCCAGCAGTCGCAGCAGTAGATTTTGGGCTATCCTCCGCCCAACAGCGTATACTAAAGGTATACAAGCCTCTATCTGTGCCAAGCATCCTGGAGGACACACAGGGTGCAGATGTGCAGCACTAGGGAAATAATTGTTCGAGGGTCGTCCAGTGCCAGGTGGGCAAGAGGTCTGGCTGACCTCCAAGCTCTGCTGTCCGGCTGTCCTCCGGGTGCTGTGGCACCAGCAAGGCCCCAAGGACAAGCGTGCAGGGGTTCAGAGGATGCAGACAAGCTCACCTGGTCCTACCCTGTGGAGAGGTGTGGCACAAGGACATTACCACTGCCAGCACCTCCAGATCCTCATCTTTCTCCCCAGCAAGAAGGCAGCAGGACCAGAGAGCTAAAGCTGCGACACAAAGCACCCCGGAGTCCAAAAATCCCGAGAGGTGGAAAGTTGTCTTAGCAATGTCAACTCCTCCATACACCTCTGTGTTTTCTACTCCTTCCCCTTTTCAAAACCACTAAGAACTGGCTCACTGAAGCACTCCCCAGGGCACAGCCCAGGAGCCATGCATGGGACGGCTGAGCATGTGCCACATCTTGTCCCCCCAGCCCCAGCCTCGCTGGCAGCAGGCTTGGCTGGGGGGTGTTTTAACTCCTTGTCTTTAGGTTAGTTTCCTCCCCCCCTCTTTCCTCATTGCTGGCACAGTGCTGACCTTGGCTAACGAGCATTTCTTTATCTTACGGTGAAACCTTTGGCAGGGCAGAGGGGTTCTGGCAAAGCCTCTGCTCTACCCACCCACAGAGACGAGCTACGAATAACACCCCCTTACACACTGCAATGGCACAGAGGTCTTTTACTTCCTCTTAACTCTTCTGCCTCACCCCCCAGCTCCGAAGCTGCATTCCTCCCCCCCATGGCCCCACGATGTGATATGCCTGGCTCCCCTCCATGGTCCCGAGCCTGAGATGCTTCTAGAAAGATCTCCCTCGTGGGTGTTAAGGTAGCTCAGTTCCCAGTTCAAAGCTGCATTTTCCAGCTATTTAGAATATATATACACACATATACATAAAGCAAATGGCAAATTTTTGCAAGCTCCCAACCAAGTATCGAGAGGGGGAATAGCTCATGACATCGCCTCTGTCCGTGTAATCCTCAAACCACAGGGAAAGCCTGGCTCGTGCAGCCTAAAACCTGCTTTGCCAAAGGATGGCAGCCTGCCGGGGGAACACGCAAGCCTGACTCCTTCCTGTCTTGGTGTAAAAGGCTGCTGTGCCAGCCCTGAAGCCACTGCCATGCAGCCATCGCCCTCCCCTCTCCTGCTTTGCTGCTGCCCTTCCCCTCCCACCCCTTCTCCCCACTCAGTGGTCGAGGAGGATCCCAGGCAGCTTCTGCTGGCCCAGAAAAGCAGCCACCTTCGGGGTGAAGACTGCAAACCTGGTCAGCATCTTGGAGGGTTGTGCATCAACAGCACTGGAGGAGAGCTGCACCAGCAGCAGCTCCAGGCAAGGGGCACACAAAGTACTTGTGAGCTGGTGGCTTTTAAAGTCCCTTGTGTTAGTTCCAAAATCCTGACGGATTGGTTGAACCCAGGGGGAAGCACAGGGTCCTGAACCACTACCGGGGGTGCAGGGAGATGTGCAGAGGTGCTGAGGTCAGGGCTTGCCCAGGGACTGCTTCCCAGGTCACTGCCAGCCCTGACTGCTCGCTCCCATGCCCTGGATCTACATGAAACTGCAACGTGCACGCGCATGCAAGGACCCCACAGCCTGTGCACAACATCCACACATGTGCAAGGATCCTGTAAGCCTGCAGGCAACGTGCAAGGCTGGAGGCATCGCTGTACTGAGCAGGGTGCTGCTCTAGGTTGAGAGCTGCTCCCACATAGCTCCTCTCAGTGAAAGCCCTCTGCTTCGCATGGCTCCAGAAACTCACTCAAAGCTGCATTTATTGTAGAGTGCTGAGTTTTCCCCTTCCCGAGGAGGTAAGCATGGCACCAAGCACCCAAGCTGTAGCCCCCACCACCTCCTGCTCTGTGCCTGGGTCTGAGCAGGTACAGCCCCCACATCAACACAGAGACCCGTCAGTACAGCCAGTGCTCGGCTGCTTCCCACCTTTAAATCCACAGGCAAAAAAAGATCAATTTTCTTCTCTTCCTAAATGCCGGTGACTGCTCCCCGTGACCCGGGCTGACACAGGGGACAGCATGTCTTTAAAATAAACCCCTACCAAACCAAACTGCAGCAGCACCTTCACCCAGGTGCTGCATCTCACAAAGGCAAGGGTGGGAAGCAGAGCACGGCAGATCAACTGGAAGACAAGTACCGTGAGCACCACTTATCTGGGCACTGTACCCTGCAAGACACAGCCTGA
The DNA here is from genome assembly GCA_018403395.1 of Gorsachius goisagi. Classification (NCBI taxonomy): domain Eukaryota; kingdom Metazoa; phylum Chordata; class Aves; order Pelecaniformes; family Ardeidae; genus Gorsachius; species Gorsachius goisagi. The sequence goes on along the minus strand of BOSO01000614.1, from coordinate 136,419 downwards.
AAAAAACCCCCAAAACTACTTAATCTTGCAGCACTGGCCAGCCAAGGCAATGGCACGGACACCCAAGGTGCCAAACAAGTCGCAGAGCCACCATAAGTATCTATTTCTCTTTTCCCCAAGCGTGGGCATCCCCTTGGATCCTCCTGCCCAAATGCTGCTCAGCTCCTCCAGGCTGGGAGCTAGAGCTGGGATAATCACGCTGAGACCCACGCAGTGGAGACCACCCCTTGGTGGCATCTCCCAAACGCCCCTCAACTCTGCCGCCCCCAGACCTGCTCTGGCAGGTGGAAACCTTCTGCCTCATCTTTGCCATTAATTAACACCATCAGGCTGATTGGCTTCACATCTCCCAGGCACATCCTGATCCATCCGTGAGCACCACAGCCCCAGCACAGGACAAAGAGGAAGGGATACTCTACAGAGGAAGACTTTCCACGGCATCGTCCCAGCCCCAAAAAATACTGCTTCCAGGCGGCCTTCCCACCAGCGAGCCGATCCCCTTCCCTGCCTCGGTGTTTCACAGCACCATGAAGGTTGGCATGACTGCCACGAGATGCCAGTGGGAAGACAATGGTGTTACACCCTTGTCTGCCTCCAACCCTACCCTATGCCGCTTTCACATCTCTTTCCAGCACAGAAGCCCCCAATTTTAGGCTAAGACCTCTTTTTTAGGACAGCATCCCTCATATTTATAGCCATAGAGTATGGGAAAGGAGGCTGCTGCAGCCCAAAGATAAGCCTGAATTCTTCCTGCCTCCCCCACGAATTCAGACTCAGGTCTGGCTTTTGCCCCGGTACCGAGAGGTGGGAGACTGCTGCCTGCTTTCAGCCTCACACTGTCTTCTGACTGCCAAGCGAAACAGAGCCCTGAGCTCATATCCTAGCAAAGGAAAAAAAATAGTCTGCAAATTCCTTTTCATGCCACCAATTTGACCGTGAGGATGCTCAGTCTGCCTTGGCAAGGGCAGGAACGGGAGCGCAGTAAAAATGAGCCATCCCTTCTAGCTGGATGCTGGCTCCCACACCTCCAGCAGCAAACACGTCCCTGCGTCCAGCATCCCTGTGCACCCCGAGGGCCTCCCGCTCCTTCTCCCCAGGCCAGTGGGCACCCACCTCATTGATGCGGATCTGCTGGAGCTCCTGTTCGGCTGCAGTCAGCGGGGCCGGGGCGGAGCAGGAGGACACGTGCTTTTGGTAACCGCTCAGGGACACATCCTCCTGCAGACAGAGGGACAGGGAAAGCGTCAGGGGGTGGTTATTGCTGCAGGGCTGGATGCACCCCCAGACTTGAGGCTGCATCTGAGCAACCCAGCAGGTCTCAGGCTCTCTCCCCACCGGGAGCACCAACCCAAGCAGCACTCTCAGATGCCTCCACGCAAATCCCATGTTCAATTTTAAAGTGTCTGGGACTGCCTGTGCCAGTTCAGACCACCCTGTCCCTCCCCAGACACCCATGGCTGTGGCAGCATGGCTCCTCCAGCTCATTAACAAAGCCCAGGAGCACAAAAGTGAGAGGGAAAGACAGCGACCACGGCCGGGGAGCAGTGGAGAGGGGCACCGGAGCAGGGATGCTCCCAGGCTCCCATGGGCAGCAGAAGCCCCAGAGAGGGTGCTGATACCCAGGAGGCTAATGCTGTGCATGCAGCTCCCCCTGCAAAAAGCCCGTTGAAGAGAAGAAACCTCCAGCCAAGAGCTGCCAGGGAAGCGCAGCCGGATGACCCTGGCACGGCAGCAGCGCTCGCTGCTGGGGTGACACTGCCACCACCTGGCACTTCTGCTCAGAGTAAAGCTCTGATTCTCCTCAGAGCCTTCCTCCCACCTCTTCCACAGTCTCCATCACAGACTGGCCGCAGCTGTGCAAGCAGGAGAAAGCAGCAGCAGCCACCCAAGAGACTAACAGGACGGGAACAAATCTCCATGCTGTCCCCACACCAAATGCCAGCATCCCATGTCCCAACTGGCTTCAGCACCAAGCCCAGGGTAGGTTCCCAAAGCTCAGGGTTCAACCCAAAAGGCTGCCCAGGAACCACCACTGTACCTTCACTGTTCCAAACATCTCATCCTTTATATGCCCACCACCAAACTCCTTCTTCACCGTCGCTCTGGTGGCAGCATACAGCATCTTCAGCCGGACCTGCAGGAGGAGGGAGGCGGCAAGAATGGTCAGAGAGGGGACCCCCGCATGGTGGGACCGGAGAGCGGCATCCCCGCACAAGAGGCGCCCGATGCTTGTGGCCACCGTCCCACCACTGGCTCCACAAACCTCAGCCCTCCCTGGGAGCAATCACCCAGTTTCTATCCAGGCTGACTTCCAACCGTAGCATCTCCGGGTAAGGAGCAGCCCGGAAAAGCCATCAGTGCTGTTTCCAAGATTGCCGGTGCGCGGCACAGCCTCACCAATCGCTGCCTGCAATTGCCTGGTCTATTCTGCGCTTTGCTTTCCCATCCCTGAGCTCCAGAGTGCCGCTTCTCGCCCACGCCTGGGTAAAAGGAGGCGCAAATACCACCCGAGTCACCTAGAAGCGACTTTAGCCTTTTGGCACTTTTTTTGCATCGTTCTTCTGCAAAACACAGGGAAGAGCTTTGGCAAGTGCTCCTTTGCATGCTGTTCTTTTGCAGTAAGACAACACTTTATTGAAAGATATATATTAAAAATATATTATAACATATATTATATATTATCATACATACACGTGTATGCACATGTACACACGTACATGTGTACACACATACATACATGTATAAAATTATATATATTATATAATTATTATAAATGTATAAGTGTGTGTATATATAATAACATATATTTGTTAGATATATCTCAACAAACTGCAGAGGGTCTTTTTTATATATGCATGTTATAATATATAAAGTAATACATAATAATAACATATTTGTTATATATACATATATATGACAAGTGCACGTATTAGCAAGGCAGTACATCTATATAGCATATAGATTATATAAAACATATAACATATATATGTATATATATAAAATATACAAATCTATATAGGTATATATGTGTACACACACACGTATATGTACATGTACACACATATGTGTATACACACATACCCACACATAAAATTATATATATAATTTTATTATAAATGTATATATGTGTGTGGATACATATGTGTGTATATATAATAATATGTATTTGTGAGATATATCACACACACATATATGTCATATACATACGACAAGTGCTTGTGTTACCATGTCAGTAAATCTCAGTCCCACTGAATGCCCATTATGGAAACATGCTCGACAAGACGGCATTTTCCAAGCTGCAGCACTGAAATCCCCCAGACTGCCACCCCAGCCAGCCCTGTTGTGCCCGCTCTCCAACGCCATCGCCGACCCCACAAAGCCAGCCCAGCAGGTGTTGATGCTGGCCTGGCCACACGCGGCTCCGAGGGAACCAGCCTCCCTGGCCCTTTTGAAGGCTGATTTTGGAGCTGAGCCCGGAGATGGGCCAGCAGCCGCTCTGTGTCAGGCCTCAAGTGGAGCAGGGCCAAGCTGGACAGGCGGCCAGACAAGTCGGTGCCAGCCCCAGCTCTTCCCAGCAAAGTTTTTGGCCGGAGCCGTGACAGGACATCTCCATCCCTGCCCTGTGGTCCCTACCACTCCCCCCTCTACATCCCAATCCCTCCACCTCCTCAGGCAGTGCTGCAAAGAGAACAGAGACACAGTCCCAGTGTATCTTACTGTATCTTGAAAAATTCCCATCCCCAAAGCGGTCTCCACTTCTTAACCCGGGCACGGTGACGGAGGGTGTGAGCGCTCCTTCTCAGCCCCAGCGCAAAGTCAACTTGGCTGGCATCTCCTCCACCCTCCCCCTCCCAGAGCACATCCCTGTCCCCATGCTGGGGTGTCATGGTCTGGCATGGTGCTCACCGGGGAGCTGTCAGGGGACCAGGAGATGAAGAGCCACTCGTAGCCCTGGGCGTTCTGGCTGTCCAGGCGGTACAGCACGTAGCAGGGCTGCTGCTCGTCCAGCAAGGGCAGCACAAAGGCATCGTAGTCGGCGTCCCAGCGCTGGGACAGCTCTTTGTGGGCTCCCAGCACAAGCTGTTCTGGAAGGAGAAGACAGAAAAGGTGGTGTCAGATGAAGGCAAGGCTGACCTAGGTGGCTCACCTAAGGGCTCACCACAGCTCCAGAACCAAGAATGATGCCATCCTGCAGAAAAACCAAATTATGATCTCGAGCCACGTGAGGGAGAGTACACCCCCGGGGAGACCCCCCAGGAGATGCCAACAGGGCTGTGGCTGCTGTGGAGGGGCTGGTTTTCTGCCAGCATCCCACTGCCTCCTGTCAACCATCTTCTCCCCTCCCATGCTCCTCATCGCTGAGGTCTACTCTCTGGTGACCACCTGTAGCCTCCTTCCGCTCTGCTCCCTCCAGCCATGTATTCCCCAACCATCCCTCCTTGCTCATGGGGGAACTCGAGACCTCCTCCATCTCACCTGAACAAGCTCTAGGGGCACTGGAATACCTCACCTGGGACACGAGGAACCACCTAGATGTGGGGTGCTGAGAAAAATAAAGGTCCCATAGCAAAAGCCAGGACAATGAGCAGAAGCTGCTCTCACGGACTCGATGATCTTAAAGGTCTTTTGCAACCAAATGATTCTACGATTCATTGGATTCCCCGTAACCTCAGAGGGGTCAAAATCAGAGCTGATACCTGAAGCCCATGTCTGCAGGGACCAGAGCTGTCCCAGAGAGTGCAGCCTGGGGGGGACACCATGCTGCCAGGAAAGCCCCAGCCTCTGGAAGCGACCCACATATTTCATGCACGTGGTAGTGTCTCAAGTATCTGGAGGGTATTTTCTTCATCTGCTACACAAGCGGCGGTAGGGCTGGGAGCCCCGTGAGCTGGGCAGTGCTCAGCTGGGATTTAAATGCTGGTGCAGGCATCCTATGAGCATGAACCCCCCTGATGAGGGTCAAATCGAGCTTTGGGATGGCTGGATGGAAAAGCAAAAGCACTGGAAACGATCAGCATAGGTTGCTGGAAAACAGCCTGTATTTTTATTCCATTTTTAGATGCAGAAAGATCTGGGGGGAGATGTGGGGACTCAGAAGATGATGTTGGAAAATCCAGAGGTACCAAAGCAAAATGGGCTGGGGCCTTGGACAGTCGGCACTTGCTGGGATGCTCAGCCTGGGACGTGCCCTGCCCGAATCTCTGCCCACAGCCCCGCTGCCCCTTGGGAGCTGGGGAGCCCCTTGGCTGGGGCACAGCCCCCTCCCTCCCAACCCACCCAGCTCAGCAGCTCCGAATCCTGTGGCAGGAAAGCTTTTCAGGAAAACAGCTGAGGAACAAAGGCTTTGGCATGAATTACTCTCACCCTCCCCTTCCAGCTGAGCAGGGCATTCCCCCACTGATGGCTGCCTAGCCCTTCCCTGCCCAACGCCACCCCCCTCTCCCCCACGCTGAACCTGCAATTATTTGTACACAAGGGGGACAGGCTACCAGTACAGTAACAAGGACAGCAGAGAAAAAGGTGCTGAAAATACTTTACCTTCAGCAAAACTACCTGTTTTGAGAAAGAGGAGCGTAAAAACCTCAACGTACCGCTCAAATAAACATGAAGCCCTGCAAATGGATTTGTGCATTGCAAAGACCCGAGATCCCCAAAAGATCTCAGCAAAGAATCTCACCCAGCCAAACCCAGTGGCGGATCGCGGGTGCCTCCATCTGCCAAACATCCCAACACCTCGCACATGAGGCAATCAGTGCCGAGTCACTCCAGGCTATTCCTGGGCTGTGCCCAAGCCAGGCCCCAGCCATGCCACCGTGAGCCGGCAGCCTCCAGCTTTCCCCCAGGCTGGAGGAGCCGCTCATTCCCCCGCCTCCCATCGGGCCCTTCGCAGCTCAGCCCAACCCATGCAGGGCCAAATTTTCCTCCCTGGGAAGAACCAGGAAAGGGAAACCCGGAGCAGCCGCCCTTCAGCAAAGCATCATCGTCAGCGCTGGCTATTTCAGGCTCCATCTCTGCAGGGCACTGCTGCTGGAAAAAGTGCAGCTGAGAGTGTTTCTGCCCTGGCGGTGCCCCCAGCGCTCAGCCGCAGGCAGGCTGCCCTGCTCCGAAATGCCCATACAAGGCAGCCCTGCCTGCAGTCCTGGCGGGCGCCGCAGGGGCACAGCGCAGGAGCTGTGAGCCTGCAAAGCTCAATGTACAACATCACCTACGTGCACCCAACACCTCCACAAAAGTCCACAAAACCAACCTTGTCCAGAAACCTGCCAACAGCGAGGAGTAGAGCATCATCTAAAACCATGTTGGACCACAAGACACTCATGCCCTCGAGGTGACCAACCTTGGTGCGCAACCTGCTCCCCCTGATGACTCCTCCATCCAACCTCAGCTTCTCCCGGCAGGCCCCCGTAGGCAACACTAGCTCAAAGAGCTCCCAAAGGGTTGTTCAGCCAGAGCTGCTGTTCTGGGGACACCCGGACACAGAGCATGTGCCGTAAGGCTCCTTACACCATCTTCCTCTCCTTCCACCCGCCATTGCCTGCTCCAACATGCCCCAAGACTAATGCCCCATAGGGCAGAAGGTCCTCTGCAAGCCATCAAGCAGGGCTGGAGGCTCCTCTTCCACATTCTCTGTGCAGGCAGGGCAGCTGGCGTGTTCTGCCCAGCTGGCTCGGGACACATCCGTTCCAGGGTCAGCATGCTTGAGTCCGTCTGTCCAGCTGTGACATCTGCCTGGCTGCTCATACTGTCAAAGGTTCTTGTCTGGTGGGTAGCAGCAGGCTGATGCCCTCTATGTTACACAAAAGAGTGGTGACCCAGAAGGACTGAGCACCTTGTCCCCAGTCACACAGGAGGACAGCCAGTAGGTCCCTGAGCCAGGATGGTGGGACCACCGTCACCTTGTCCCCAGCAGACCAAGCCCGTCAGCGCAGAGATGCTCCCAGCTCTCCTCCTTCTACCTGCCTCCCCACAGGAGCCTCAGGCTCTGCCACATCTCAGAGGCTTCTGCAGACACCCAAGCTCCTCCAGAGCTGCCCATAGGTGGTCCAGGCCAGGAGAAAGGAGCCGGCAGGGTGGGGGTGCCAGACTGGGAAGCACAAAGCACTACAGAGCAAGGTTGGTCTGTGAAGCAGCTGCTGCCACCAACACATCGGACAGATAAACATATCCCATTCAGCCTGAGTGGAGATGGTGGGACATGGCTTCCACTGATGGTAAAAAGCCTCCCTTGTTGGTGTCAGCAGCCACAGCCCAAAGCCTTAGCACCCTAAGTCCATGCTTAGGGGCATCCATGACTTAACCTAATGCAAACCTACTAAAAGCAAAAGGAGCCAAGAGAGCGATATTGTTGTCAAAGATGCTCCAAAGAAACAACGCAGACGTCGCATCCCAACACACAGGGACCTTGCCGAGGACAAAGCCAACACCACCGAACCTTGCGCTCATCCTGCTGATGTGTCTCGCACGTTTCAAATTGTGTTGCTCTTCCAAATGGGGTTACACAGCCCCTCCGAAGGCCAGCACAGGCTCCTTACAACCACGTCCACCTGGTCCTGGTGGCCCACCCAAGGGAAGTGGTGACAGCAGCTTGGCAGGGCATTAACGTCCCTGCTGTGGTGAGAAGCAAGTAATTTATATGCAATTGTATGAGGCCGAGGCGATGGAAAACATACACCATGGAGGCTCCCCGCTGAGATGTTAAATCAGTGCTCAGCTTGCTTGTTCAATGGATGTAGAGGCCACCCAAAGGCACCTTTCCATGGGGCAAACACGGGCAGGTTGGTGCCAGCCTGCAAACCGGGCTAGGGGCAGCCCCCTGCACAGGAGCAGGGGCTGGGATGGGACAGGTTTCCAAGCAAGGCACCCCTCACGGGATGAAACCGGGGCCCCATGCTGAGCCCCTCACCAGGGAGTATCCCCCTGCCCAAAGCATCTCCTGCTGCCATGGGATGCCACATCCAAGTAGGAAGGTGCTGTGCAATGGCCCCGACCACGGCACCCGCAGCAGCTTCTCACAGGGCTCCCGTAATAAAATTTGACACAGCAGCAGCAAAAGCTCCCCAGAGCCCAGCACCGATCCTGGACACCAGCACTGGTCCGCTGGCAAAGTTGCTGCTCCCCTTGGGGAGCTGCTCCGGGGTGCCAATAGCTGCTCACCAGCACACCCAAATTTTGGGCTTGGATTTCAGCTCTGGGCTGCCGTGTGCCAGGGAGGTCCAGCAGGATTTTCCTTGGGGTTTCCAAAAACATGAGCTGGCATCGCAGCCACAAAGAGGAAAGGAGAAGAGGCAAAACAGAAATCATGGTGTAAATCAAAGCACTTAAAAACGTGACTTACCATCCTCAATGATGACCTTGATGAGCCGAACTGAACCATTTCGGGCTTTGGCAAAAAAGTCCCTTAATTCCGTGGTGGCTGAAAGAACCAGAAACATCGCAATCAGATTTAGTAGTCAAAGCAGATGTTGGGCTGCTCGGCAACCAGCCAGGGAAGAGAGCAACTCGGCAGGACAGAAACTTAAAAATTGAAAGAAAAATAAAACCTCTGGTGCCAAAAAAGTGATAATAAAAGTAATAATACAAAACCCAAACAGCTGGGAGCAAAGTGCTGCCTCTCCCTGAGGCGTCAGAGTTAAATAGCAGCTGGGACCACATGTGATCCAGAGAACTTGATACTTGGCCTGGGTGAACATAATCACCCAAATTTAGATGATGGCTTGGCCGGTGCAGGCGGGGAGAGCTCAAGTGACAAGTTTATTTGCTTTACAGAGCAGCAGGCTTTGCGTACCAGAGGTGGCTGGAAGATGTCCTGACAGGCTGTGATGTCCTGGGCTCGTGACACATGTCGGAGATGCTGCTCCCAATGCAGCCGGGGACCAATACAGCTCCAAACTGGAGGCACTGGTTTGCAGCCAAGACCATGGAGAAGGGAAAGGCAATGGCCACGGGGTTTTTGCTCTGGAGGGCTTTGGTTGCCAAAGACTTTTGGGAAGTGTGTTGAGGAGCCACCTTCCTCCTCATTCCCTCTCCCCGAGCACCAGGCATCAGCAACTGGTCTTCAACATCCTACCAGGAGGCAACAGCAGGCAGGGGACGATGAAGGGGCGGCTTGCAGCCAGTGTCAGAGGCTCACTCTGCCCACCCTGAAAGTGTTGCGGGTGCAGAGCTCCCCATCCCACCTGGGACATGCTACGTGTGAAGGCAATGCCCAAGAAATGCGGCTTGCAGAGGCCAAGCCCCTTGACAAGCATCATCTCCCAGCCCAGGTCCCCCTGAAAGCCCCTTCGCTTACACGCCCGAGCCCCTTCCCGCATGCAGCCCTGCAGCCAAGGGAGTCCTGAGAGTTCAAAGCCACAGGCAGCTCTGCGCTGGTTAGAAATACTAAAGAAACTGGCACTGCAAAGATTAGACACCCAGGCAGACGCCCCTCTTGGTCTATGTCAGAATCTGTGCTTGGAGTCGCCATCGGCAGCCCCCTGCTCCCAGCGCTTTGCCATGCCGCCTCCCTGTTACCCATCACCATGCTGGAGCAGCGTGCAGCAGGAAGGAGCCCTGCTTTGGTGCCTGGACCCAGAGAGCATCCACAGCCAAGGCATTTTGCAAAGAAAGCCATCGCTACATTAGCCAGAAAGGTGCGGTGCCCGGAGAAGCCATCCCCTGCCGGCAGGGGCCGTATCCCTTCTGCTTCTGTCCCACCGGCAGTGGGTACCACCCTTTGGCGCAGCGCCCCAGCATTGCTGTGGGAGGACATTCGCCATCACCCACCCACGGGACACACAGAGCCAATGACTCTGTCACGCGCTGGTGCCCTCTGTCCACTGGAGGCAGACCCCAGGCTGGGGTGCTGCCCACAGCTCCCCCAGCCCCGAGGAAGAAGTGGGCATGGTTGAGTCCCCACGCACAAACGCTGACGATGCAGTCAGAGAAGTGGCCAGGGATGTCCCGGGGAGCCCCCCAGGGAACTCCTGCTTGTCCCCCCCAAGCAATGCATCAGAGATGCATCTGCCCCACCAGCTCAAAGCCTGCCCTGATCACAGGTCCACCTGGTTCCTCCTCCCAGGGAGAAAAGGCACAGATGAGGAAGAGCTCTCAGGCTGGTATCCTGCAAACATCGGCGCTCCTGTAGAAACTCAGAGATGCCGCCCCAGCAGCGCCCATGGGTACCGGCACACAGGCACCCCAGCAAAGGCACGTCAGTCCCTAGTGGCATTTTAGGGAGGACACACAGAAGGGTTGCTGGGGTAATCCCACCACAAGCAAACCATCCTTCTCCCTCCATCAGCATCAAGGCATGTGGCTCTCCCAGACCCCAGCGCAGACCCTCACCCTCTCTCAGCACTGGCTGGGAGCTCAGCCTGCTCCCGCCATTCCCATTCAAGGCTGCTCTGATATTTTTAGCCCCTTTCTCTGTTGAGAGCAGCATCTGTGGTTACTGCAAACACACGAGGCAGAAGAGGAGGAGAGAGGAAAAAAAAAAAAAAAAGAAGACATTTATACACCCAGGAAACCTTGTGCAGGAGGCAAAAAGCTCCTAATAAGCATTAAGCTTCTCCGGTTCCTATTGCACTGCCAAAATATGAGAGAATAACATTATAACATTGGTCTTGGATGTTTCTACAGCATCAACTTCAGGGGAGAAAGGAAAGCTCTGCAGTGCTAACAGGCTTGCAGATCCCTCTGGCCTGACCCCATCCTTCCCAGAGCCCAAGGACACACAGGGGTCTGGAAAATCAGGAGTCTGGGCAAATGCAGCCCCCCAGCCCCCCTGCAAATGCTGGGAGTGCTCAAAGGTATCGGCTCAACAGCTGGGACAATTGACAGTTGAGTGATCGACAAGTGACAGCCAAGCACCAGGACCCGTGTAGGTACAGAGGGGCTTAAGGGGACAGGGACAAGCGCAGATGCTGCCGGAGGAGCCGAGCACATGATGGGAAATACCGCAAAGTCTGCCAAGAAGGGAGATGCTTTCCAGGGGAGACAGAAGCAGAGCTTTCAAAAAAAGCAAAGCAGGCTTCCAAGCTTTAATTCTGCTGAAATAATAAACAACAACAACAAAAGCAGTTTTCATTTAAATGAAAAAAAATCACCGGGGTGTCTTTGATGTCCCCTTATGTCTCTCAGGAAGCATTGCCAAGAGCCAGTGAGGAAGGAGAGGAATAAGCTAGTGAGGGTTTTCAGCATGAGCTCAGCAACTGCTTCGTTACAGCATGATTACGACTTAATTGGCACAGCAGACTTGATGAGATGGCTTGCGTGCCTGGAATATTAATATAGAAGTCCACAGGCAGCTCTGGAAGAAAGGCAAGGATGAGACCTTACCCTGGAGATAGAGGTGAGCGGTACCTCCACCCCAAGGCATCTCCATGCCGGGAAGTCTCCAGGACCCAACTCAAGGGCTGAAAAACCCACGTGTGGGGAAACGACAAAAATCAGCTTCTTTTTCCTGTTCATCTCCTTCTGCATTTGAAAATGAGGCGAGGTGGGAAAGAAGATGCTGGGCACACATCAGCACGGCCAATGCACAGGGCCAGCCACAACCATCCTCGTGTCCGGATGGGGAAGGGAGAAGAGATGGGGCAGAGCACTGGAAGGGGACCCCCACGTCCAACTCGCCCTCTAGCCATGGGTTCCTGGAAAATCCTGGAACAAATAATCCACAAACAAACCCAAGGTGCACTACAGCCAGCGGGGATCTACCAAGACCAAGTTGCATGAGGTCAACCTAGCTTCCTCCAGCAGAGCCACAGACCTGTGGGCTTCAAGGGTCTCATCTCAGCTTTCTAAGCGTCTCCAAGTGTTGGAAGCCAGCTTGGGAAACATGATGGTGGTGAACCTCTACAGCACTGGCGCAAACTGCACGGACAACTCACTCTGGGAGGTATCAGAGGTTGGATCGAGCAAGGTCTCCTGGGGACCTGCGGTGGGTCCAGGTTTAGTCCACATTTCCACGAACACTTCTGGCAACTGCAATAGTGCTTTCTGCAGCTGTAAGGTGGGAAGCTAGAGGAGGTACAAGCGCATGCTGGAGAATTCACCGTTCTCTCAGAAGACTGGAGAAACGGGCTGGAAAAAAAAGAAATAGGATGAAACTCAATAGGAAGCAAAATACCATAACTAGGAGAAGGACCAGCTACACTGATGCAGGGCAGGGTCTAGCAGCTCCAGAGGAGAGAGGTGGGTCACAAGCCAAGTTCAGGTTAATCGCTTCATACTGTTGCAGGCAAAGTCATTTGCGAAGGCACAAACAAGAGCATGACCACATTATTTGGGTGCTGACAAGGCTGCAGGCACAGCACGAACAGCGTGTCTAGGCTCAGCATTGTGCAAGGAGCAAGGCACCGGACAAATGGCACCTATGCCAGAAGCAACCAAAGGAACTGAGGCTGGTCAGCCCAGAGGAGAGAAGAAAAATGATGAACAGCTTGTACTGGTTTTCTAGCCAGAAACATCATGTCCCACCTCAGCATTTGGGAAATCTCGCAATGAGGGTGATCAAACCCCAGGAACAACACCACGCCTCCATCCCTGCTCCAGAGAACCTCCAGAAACACCCCCAGGATGCTCCTGCTTTGAGACAGGGTGAGCTCAGTGGCATCTTGAGGAACCTTCTGGCCTTTCTACAAGGCAGCCCTGCCAGCCTCCTGGCAGATGTGGTGGGCACAAGCACTCACACTCCTCAGCCACCCTCCCAAAACAGCCCCAAAATCGTCTCCAGCCACCGAATCGCACAGCACCTCCCTCTCCCACCTGCTGCAAATGAGTTGTCCTCTGTTCATGAGCCGCCTGCATTTAGCAGCCTGCTGACAGTGGGTCCCAGGTTCCCTCGCACCACAAAACGTCCCTGACCAGTGGCACCTGCCTCCCATTTGGGATGGGGGGCTGAGCAGAGCCGGCCATCGGCACCAGGGCAGCCAGGCTGGGCATGGCAGGGAGGTTACAGGATGGCCAGCAGTAGCCTTCAGGTGGCCCTGACCATGCAGGCAAGCTGCCAGAGAAGAGGAGCTCATGGTAGGAAGGCACGGCAATGCCTCCCCTCTCGGCAGCACCAAGCAGGCACGGACCAAAGCCTGAAGACCCCACACCTCGGGGACCAGCGGGGCGGCCAGACCCTTGGCCTACTTAATGGACGTGCTGTTGGCAGCCAGAGCGGGCAGCTGCCTTGCCCCAGGATGCGGTCGTTTGTGTGGTTCCCCGGGAGATTTCAGTGCTGGGCTCAAAGCATCACACTCCCCCAAAACTGCTGTGAGATGGAGCAGCAAGATGGTGCTTGCGGGTACCACCCTGCCACAAAAGCTGTTCCCAAAGCCAAGCCTTTTATTGATGTTTACAGCCCCAGTTAGCTTATTTGAGCAGAGCCAGGCCGTAAGGAGGCCAGGGGTACACAGAGGCACCACGAAGTGATGAAGCTGTAGCCAGGACAACAGGCCGGTCCCTCCCTGGACATGCCAGGGTGCCAGCGGAGCCGCCTGCGAAACTCCCAGGGAAGTACCTCGGGATGGGGATGGAGGTGACAGCCCCGCACCTTTCTCTCCTCCATCCTCTCGCTTGCCTGTTGGGAGAGCAACAGGTTTTTACTTACTCGACCTTTCCTAGTCCCCGCCACATCCCAATGACAGCGCCCAGCTCCCAGATCAATAATACATGCTCCCTGAAACAGATGCCTCTCTCAGTACAGCAAGCCACCTCACCCGCCCAGCGGGAAACCTGAGCCTCCGGCCATCAATCTTTCATTCCCTGGACATCGTCTTCAAGTTGATGTGACTCCAACTGGCTGCTTCCCTTTCACCGTCGGAGGCACAGCATGCCCGGGATGCAACAGGGGAAACTGAGCCAAAAATCCAGCCACAAACCTGGGCAAAACTTGTCCAAGCTCCAGGGATGCTTGGCCAGACAGTAGTCAAGATGCCGATGGATAAGACAGTTACACCCGCATCGTGCACATCTTCCCTGCACAGGCAGCTCTGCCTGACTCCTGCCAGAGCATCCAGGGAAGGGCACAGCTGCCACAAGGCACAGAATAGCTGTTGCTGCTGCTAAAATTCCTCCTTTTCAGTCTATCCCAGTGTATATCCGTCACGCAGCGCCTGCTAAACCCACTTGCTGCAGAGCGCTTTTCTGCTGACAGACTTGGCTGGGCAGTTTAAGCGCTAAGAGGATTTTATTTCTCACCATGGAAAAAAAAAAATGTCCTTGCAGGGAATCTTTTATCAGGGAAAAAGCTGCAAATGTCAGAAGAAAATGGAAAGAAGGGGGAGGAAAAAAAAGCCTGAGCAAGAGAGGACACAACCAAGGCTTTTCTCCTAATTTTCCACGGCATTAGGCCATATCCTGCAGGATTTCATGCGGATGATTCCTGGTCCCTATTGCAAATCCCACATGGAGACTTTCAGCCACCCACTTCTCAACACCTGATTTTCCATGTGCATGCCTGGGACACATCTTTTCTCCGCTTTGGCACCTCAAAACAGAGTTAGTCAGCCCTTCCCTTGCTCCAGGGTAGGCAGTGCCCACCCTGCAGGCAGCATTGGTCAAATCCAGCTGGCAACACAGCATCCCAGAGCCAAGCATGCACAGTCCTGCTTTGCCTGCAGAAGTTGCTGGTTGCTGTTCCTCTTCTCTGCCCAGTAAAGCCACCACTGGGAGCACTGGTTTGGGCATCGGGGGTGGACAGGGATCCAAGGACAGACCCTGGCAGTGATCTTGTTGCGTTTAGAGCCTCTCAACGCGTGCTTGCCAAGGGATTTCCTCTACCTCGTGACTGTAGGGACTTAACTGCAAGAGGTTTGACATCTCAGAGTATTTGTCTGGTCTTACCACTCTTGTCAACCTGGCGTGCCACCGGCTGGGGTGTGGGCCATCACCCCAAGCGAGGCGTCAACCTCTGAGTTGGGTGCTGGGCCCAGAAAAGAGCTCACAAGCAGGGACCAGCTCCTCAAAACCGCCCTTGCAGCAGCCTGGTATCCCCTGTCCCCCCACAGACACCAGGGGCCACGGACCAGCCATCCCTTCTCTTCCTCCTCCGTTGTGGTGATGCATGCCCAATTAGGGGGTAACCCCTGGCATCCCAGCCATGAAGCCGCCCCCCCGACTCAGGCAGCTGGGCACCTCGGGAGCCAGCGCTGCCTCCCAGCACGGCCAGAGGAAAGGGGCTGAGGAAGCAGTGGATGGGGAGGAAGGCTCCCGCTTTCTTCTCTGCCTTTCTCCTTGCCGAAGAGCCAGGAAGCCACACGCTTTCGAAGGAGACCTTTGCAGACCCAGCAGCTCCCAGGTCACCCCCTGTCTGCTTCCTTTTTTCCCCACCTGACATCATTCCTGCTTGCACACGTCATGGTTATGCTTCTCCTGAAGCAAATGGCTGCTCCTACCAGACGCCTTCCCAGGGCAAGATCCAGTCCTCGGGGAAAGCAGACGCTCAGCCACAGATGGGAACAAAGGTTCTTCCCTATCCCCACATCTTGCCACCTCCCCAGAAAAAGCTGGCACTAAATTCTACTTTTTTTGGTTGAAGAAACATTATGCATTTCATTTCTTTACTTTCTAGATGAAAAAAAAAAACCAAAACACAACCCCTTTAAGAGACTTTTTCTCTCTACTCAGAGGTCACCAAAGAGCTCCCAGAGGCAGCTGGGTGACCTCCCACCAGCATCAAAGCCCTGGTTCAGCATCATGTTCCTAAGGCACAGTGGCCAGGCCTGGCTTTTAAACTCAGTGTATGCTGCCCCCATCCAATGCCACTCAGGCAGAACAGGACTGCAAAAATACTTGGCAAATCCTCCTAGCTGTAGTTAAAAAGCAGGTTTCTAGCCCCAAGAAGCCCACAGCAACCCTCGGTAGCTTCCAACCACCTCCCCAGCCTGGCAGTCTCCATGGCAGCCCGGTTTTCTTGCCAGCACCTTCAACAGAGCTGCCACAGATACATTAAAAAAAAAAAAAATAATTAGCTTCTTGCCTCTGCACGAAAGGCTCAGCCCTAATTAAACACCCCAAACCTGCGGCTCTGCACCCCCGACAGAGCGCTGCTATCGCTAGCCCTCCTGGGGACCACCAGCTTCTCCCCAAAAGCCAGGACGACTCGGTAGCATCGCAGCGGGGGACTGCTCCAGGGGCTATCCTGTCCCTGCGTCACTCTGCTCTCACGCTGATCTACCACAGCAGCGACCACAATCTCTCGCCAGCTTGCCCGCAACCTCCCCTAAGCCAGCCGGCGGGTCCGTCCGGGGAGAAATGAGAATGAAAAAATACAAAGTGACGCGTGCACACAAAAATAACAAGGCCCCAGAAGCCAGGAAGACGTGGAAAATCCCTCCTCCTTGGCAAACAACAGGTCTCAGCATCTCAGCAGAGGGGATGAAGGTAGCAGCGGGATTGCTGCTCCTCATCCAATACCGAATCTGCTGTCTGCTGAGCAAAAGAATTAATTTGATCACTGTGCCCGGGGTGGTTCCCTTAAAGCCCAGAGTGCCCCAGTTCAGCGTTGCAGGTGTCAGAGGAGCAGATCTGCATTCAGAGAGGAAACAGACGCTTCCCGGAAGAGGGACCGTGCCACAGGGGATGGAGGAGCAGACCCAGACAAGCCACCCAGAGACATCCAAGATGCTGGGAGAGCAAGACCACCCAACACAAGTTATTTTTCGTAACCCCAGGGAGGTTTTTACACCACCCCCAGCTTGGGGATCTGCTGCTTGGGCAGAGCCATTGAGTCTATCCCCACCCTGTACCAGCCGCAGCTCCTCAGGGGAAGTCCAAGTCCCTTCCCCTTTCCAGCAGAGCGCTGCTGACAGCACATTGCGTCCTACAGGCAACGATAACTCATGGCGACTCTCAGCGCTGGTGTCAGCAGGGTTCGCTGAGCGGTGGACAACCAAGGTCAGCGAAGGTCGGCGCTCTCGGAGAGCAGCTCAACGGCTTTGCCAAACGAGCACATCCCCCAGCAGCCGCGGAGGTGCCAGGGAGGACGGCATCAGCAGCGTAGGAGCAGACGGGCAAGGTGGCAAGCAACAGGCAGCAGCCTCTTGAGGTGCAGGCAGTGCAACAGGCCTTACCTGCACCAAACCCCACGGGAGAGCTCTGCAGAGCAGGACCGGCACATTGAGAGTTCAGGTGGGTGCTGGGGTCCATTATTACCTTTTTTTTTTTTTTTTTTTTTACAGTAGAGGGAACATTCAGATGGAGCCTGAACTTCAGTGTCTTAGCCTGAACTAGAACCAACGAATCTGAACTCAAACATCACCAGCTACCAGCACTCCCAGGCAAACCAGGAGAAACATCTGAGCACCATCGCTAACCGCTTCTCAACTTACAGCTCCTCTAGGAGCATCTGAAAGGGAAGGATGCTCTAAACCATGCACTCAAGCAGCAAAGATGCTCGTGCCACAAAGGAACAGCAGCCACAAATTCAACAGCCTCGTGCAATGGTGCTGGCCGTGAGGAAGGGAGTTGCAAGGCCAATGTCCCAGCTCCCCTCCTCAGGCACACAACAGTGCTGGAGTCGCACCTGACTGGTGCGGAGCAGGGCTCCAGGCTCTCACATCCCTGCTCACATATTGATTCAGTTATATAAATTATGCAGCACCTCTACTCCTGATTAATATCGTTAATTGAGTTGGCTGGTGGGGAGAAGGAGGGAAATACCATGAAGACACACCGTCACACACCAATTGCGCCCATAAATGCAAAAGCTGTCGTCTCAGGGTGCTGGCTGGGTCCTGTAGGGCGTGAGAGGAGAAAGCAGGGTGCTTCCCCCCAGACACAACGGCAGTGGTCAGGCAGGAATTTATTCAGGCTCTCTGCGATCCCCCTGGGAGGAGGCGCAGCACTGGGGGCTGAGCATCACCCCAGGAGGGGAGACGTGGCCGGGGCTGATGTGGGGCTGCGGAGAAGCAGATCTGTGTGGATGACGGTGCTGCCGCAGCAGAAGGCGTCTTTACGAGTGGTGTCACGGCAGTTCATCGGGCATCAGCCCAGACAAAGGGTGCAGGGGAGCCCCTCACCGGCAGCATCCCCGGAGCCAGACCCCCTCCTTCGAGCGCCCGAATGCCCCGAACCTGGTTCAGCTCCCCCTCCCCCCGGCTGCTCGCAGGAAAACCCGCCAGCTCCTTCGGGAAGCTTCATCCTACTGCCCCCATCATCGCTCCCGCGACGCTGGCACCGCCCGGCAGCCTGCCGCGGCGGGCCCGGGGGATGCTCAGGGCGTGTCCCCGCCGTCTGCCCCCCGAGGGGCGTGCAGAGGAGCGGCCCGGGGCCCGGGGGTCCGACCCTGCCAAGCCCAACACAGCAGCGGGGGCTGCGGGAAGGGGCGGGAGGGGACCGGCGGCTCTTACCGTGGATGCCGGTCTGGTGAGTCATGGCCTCGCTCCGCTCGGCTCCGTTCCGCTCCGGCTCCACCGTGTCCCGGGCAGGAAACGGCTCCGCAGGCAGCACCGCCCGCTTCCGGAGTCTGAAGCCCGCCGCCCGCACCGCCCCGGGGAGGAGCCGGAGCCGGAGCCGGAGCCGGAGCCGGAGCCGCCACTGCCCCCGGGAGGATCCGCGCGCCGGGTCCGCACTGCGGCGCCGCCTGGCGGAGCGTGGAGGCGCCGCGCGTGCCCGCGCCGGGCCGGGCCCGGCCCGGCCCCGCCATGTCCGCCGAGTGGCTGCGGCGCCTGCGGCGGGGCGGCCCCGCCGAGCGGTCCGGCGGCGCCCAGGTGCCCGGTCCGGGCCCGCCGCCCACCGCCCTCCGCTACCGCCGGCCCAAGTTCCTGCGTGGCGGCGGCGGCGAGGAGAGCCCGCGGGGCGGGCGCGCCGTGCGGGGCTCCGGGCCCGAGCGGTCCCTGCCCTGGAGTGCGGGCTACGCCGAGTGAGTGGGGGCCGACAGCGGGGCCGCCCCGGGAAGGGGCTCCGGGAGACCCCCGGGGGGTGGGGGTGCGAGGCTAGAGGGTGCTTGTAGGGGTTTGAGGGGGGGGGACTCCAGGGTCTGCGTGGGGTTAGAAGGCTCTGGGGGGTGTAGGGGTATGTGGGGGGTTTAGGGGACCCCTGGGTTGGTGCCCGGGGGGTGGTCGCACTCCACTTCTTCCCCCCATGCTGCCCCCCTCGGCTGCAGCCCCGGCCCAAGCACGGAGCTTCAGCCTTCCCCTGCAGAGGGGCAGCGGGGGGGCAGAAATCGGCCCCCGCGCCTGCCTGCGAGGAGGGGAGCAGCTTCCTCCTCCTCCAGCCACGGTTTGGCGTGGTGCCGTGTCGCCCTCGGCCCTCCCCAGCCGCAGCTGGCGGCAGCCCGGGACACTCCTGCCCACCTCCCTGCCTGCGCCCCGGCAGCCGCAGAGCAGGTCACCATTGCTGGGTGTCAAGTGGCAGGGGCAGCCCTGAGTGCAGCATCAGGTCAGCTCATCCCCTAATGCAAGGACGTTTACGCTGTAATTTTACCGTTGGGATGTCACCTGTCCCCCACTCTGTGCCCTAGTTGCAGGGAGCTAGTCAGGAAGGGCTCTCCCACCTTCCCTTGCAGGGGGGGAGGATGGGGGAGCAGGGAGGGTGTTTGGGGCTGGGAGGGTGGGCTTTGGGGCTAGTGGCCCATCCCTTTGCTTGTACCAAAGGCCTTAAAAACAAAGGCAGGGAGACCAGAATTTCAAAAATCTCTGAGCTGTGCAAGGAGAGCAAACTCCCAACCAGGGACAAACATTAGCAGGGCTGGAAGGAAAAACAGCAATGGTGGTTTTGCAATTCACTGTGTCACCGAGGAAATAGCACAGCGTGAGCTGCTGACAAAGGCTGCGTGAGGCCAGGGTGCTCCAAAACCACTCGTCCCCATGTCCCTGGCCAAGCTTTTTTCCCACTGCACGTAAAGGAACTTGTTATTTAGGTCCCCAGCAAAGAGATCCTTGAGTTTGAAAAGGGAGCAGGGAACATGGGGCTGGAAGGACGGGGCAGGGTGCAGCCGTTCGCCATGGCTGCCAAGCACCCAGCATGGCTGGCTGGCAGCAGGTGAGGTGCAGGGCGTCTGCACACCTTACCTGGAGCCTTTGCACCCCCAGGGTTATCAATGCTGAGAAGTCGGAATTCAATGAGGACCAGGCAGCCTGCTGTGAGATCTCCGTCCAGAGGAGAGAGCCAGCCCTGGAGGAGGACGAGGAATGGCTGATCCTGTGCTCCACGCAGGTATAGCCCGCGGGCAGGCTGTGCTCACCCTGCTGCCAGCCCTGGTCTGCGCCCAGCAGCCCAGGCACAGGAAACACAGGGTTGCTTCATCAGTCCTACATGCCCACACACTGAAACGCTTCTCTGGACACATTCAGGGGACCCGTGTACCCTAAGTCTGGCCAGCAAATGCCCAACTCTGCCCATATGTGCCATTTCAACTTCTGTGGCCTATGCCTGGCAGCACCTGAGGTCACCCAAGCCCTTTACTCGGTGCCCCCACCTTTCCTTTACTGTCCTCGCTCTGCTTTCAAGGGCTGGCGTGTGTTGTCATCACCTGGGGACAGCAGCACGAACCAGGCACATGGGATGCTCTCACCTGGGAGCCACTCTGCCTTGCCTCTTGTAAGATGGAGTAGCCCCATCTGCCCTAAAAGACAGGAGTAATGCATGAGGGTGGGCTGCTGCGAATCCAGCCGCTCAGAGCTCAGATGATGGGTCTGGCTGAGCAGCACATGGGCATCACATGAGCTTGAGCTGTGCAGGGGATTAACTGGCAGCAGGGAAGGGTTGCTGGGGTGGCAGAGCCAGGCAAACCATGTACAGGAGCGTCCTGGCTGTGAGCCTGCTGTCTGCACGACCTCTCTCCAGTCCATCTTCCCCCTCTCTGAAGCTCCCCTTCGTTGTCTGCTCCCTTTTCCCCACTGCAGTTTCTGACTGGTTACTACTGGGCACTGTTTGACGGCCACGGTGGCCCAGAAGCTGCCATCATCGCCTCCAACTATTTGCACTACTGCATCAAGCAGAAGCTGGAGGAGGTTGTGGGAGGCATCACAGAAGCCCGGCCCCCCATGCATCTGAGCGGACGCTGTGTTTGCAACAGCGACCCCCAGTTCGTGGAGGAGAAGCACATCCATGCCAAAGACCTGGTGGTGGGAGCCCTGGAGAACGCCTTCCAGGAATGTGTGAGTACCCCATGCAGGGCACCCCAGTCCTGCTGCCCCAAGCAGTAAGTCTGTCCCTCCCCACTGCCCAGGGTGGGCAAGGTCTGCAGTTCTGCAGCTCACTGAGCAGGCAGGAACATTCAGCTGTGCCTTCAAGCGTGCTGAGATCATGCTGGGTCAGCTCCCCAAGATCTGCCTCAAATCTGTTGCACGTCACCAGTGGTGACCCAGAGCCAAGCTACAGCATCTTTGCTAAACTGGGCCCAGGGCATATGTTTCTTTAGGGCTAGACAGTGGCTATTGTCAGACTCGTATGGCGCATACGGGTTTGAGATCTTCCCATCACACTCCTAAAGAGGTTCTTAGTCCAGCAGCAACAGCTTTGTTGGCTGTACCAAACAACATTGTCTTTTGCCTTGCTGGTTTCCCATGGCCCATCTGCAGTCAGTTTTGGCTCTGGATTTCTGCTGGGAGGCACGAGGCAGCTGCAGAAAGCGGCAGCCCAGCTCACGTCACTCTCCAGACTTGTTTAAACCGACAGGATGAAGTCATCAGCCAGGAGATGGAAGCTACGAACCAGACGGGAGGCTGCACTGCTCTGGCTGCCCTTTATTTCCAGGGAAAGCTGTATGTGGCTAACGCTGGGGACAGCAGGTGAGCCGCAGTAAAAGGGGGAAATTGCTGGGTGATGAGAGCTGGGAGATAAGCAAGGTTTCCAGTGTCTTACTTAACCCTGGGGAAGGTAAATGTGCAGCCCAGCCATTTCCCTCCTGCCTGCCACAGGAGCTGTTGGATGGATGGATGCTCTCATGCCTCCGGGGAGGGTTTGGGGATTTCAAGAGACTAACGCTGCCCAGACACAGGGCAGCACTGGGATGGTGGTGCAGCAATAAGCTCAGCCTGCAGGGTGTTTAAAAGCAGAAAGTGATTTCAAAGCATCCTAAAGAGCTTCCTCCTCTGGCCTTGGCCCACCGTTCCCCTAGCAGTGAGCTTTACCATCGTCAAACCGTGCAGGCTCTGTTCTCTGCTGCAACAGTGCAATTGCAATGGAGTTATTTAAAATACACTGGCATTTTTAAATGTTCCTGGGTGCAGACCTGTTCTCTGGCATTGCTCTGCCGCTGGTTACCCCCTGTCCCACACCTGGCTGACCCTGGGGCTACTCTCAGTAAGAGGGCTGCAGTGATGGGCACAGCTCAGCTCTTTGGCTCTTCCCCCTTATAGGGCAATTCTTGTTCTGAAAGACAACGTTGTGCCCATGAGCTGCGAGTTCACTCCCGAGACAGAGAGGCAGCGAATCCAGCACTTGGTGAGTGACTCCTTCCGCCCGTCAGACAGCCCAGCTGCGAGCATCCCACTGGGTCAGACAGGGCGTGTGGCAAGAGGACCACCAACTTTCCTTGAAAGCCACTGTGTGGCCAGAATGTCATCGGACACTAGCCAAGGAGGGCTGGGGGCAAGATTCAACCAACAGCCTTTAGTATGGGAGATGCTCCTGTCCTCCTGGGGATGTTGCTTTCCCAAGTCTGTTCTCCATTCTGCTGCTGGGAGCACCAGTCCTGAGGGAGAAGCAGTTTTGGTGCCCTACTCCACTGAAGCAGAACCTGTCCAGCCTCACATCTTCATTCCCTCCTCCAGGCTTTTCTTTTCCCCAAGCTCCTGGATGGTGAATTCACACGCTTTGAGTTTCCACGGAGGTTGAAGGGAGATGATGTGGGCCAGAAAGTCCTGTACCGGGATTACTTCATGGAGGGCTGGTGAGTCCTTTCTGCCTCAGGATAAGGGTGCGGCACAGGGCAGCTTTACCTGCTCGTAGCGATGGGGAGGTGTGAAGGGAGAAGGGGCATGCCCCACTGGTGAGAGCAGTGGGCTCGATGGTGCAAAGCTGTGCCAGACCTAGTAGAGGATGCTGTGAGGAGCCTCCCCCTGAATGAAGGACTGGGGCCCTGGCAGGGCAGTTAGGGAACACCTGAGATGGTCCTTCTGGGCTCCTGGGAGGTAGGGCTAGCGTAGGTACCAGCTGGGGAGGAAGGGGAAAAACACCTGGGCATTCAGCAAGGGGTCATCTTCACTGCATCTGCTTCAGCAAGTCACCGTGCCCTTGCCTCAAGACAGCTGCCTGTGCACAGGGGCACCACAAGGGTCAAAATGATCTGGGCTGGGTTGTACCTTCAGGTCAGACAAAGCCCAAATCAATGATGAATTCTCCGTTCTAGGGGATACAAGACAGTGGAGAAATCCGACCTCAAGTATCCTCTTGTCCATGGTCATGGGAAGCAGGTAGCTTAATGCTTTATGCACTGGGAAGGCAGAGGCAAGTCTGGGGGGGGTTCTCGGTGTCCCTGTCGCTCACAGTCATGCATCCAGTGCTCTGGGGCTCTCCGGCACCATGCAGTCCCACAGCCCCAGTACAGCAGCTCCCTTCACTAGCACCGTGCTGCCTGGTTAGCGTAAACCAGAGCCCTCCAGACCCGAGAGGTTGCACCCTCCTCCAGAGCACGTCCTGACGGAGCAGACAGCAGCCCTGAGCCAGCCTGCCCCTTTCCTCATCTCCCCTTGCACACAAGAACTGATTTCAGATGAGAACTTACTTAATCTGATCCCACTTTGGACTGTTTCCTCCAGCTCTAACGAGTGCCTTTCCCACAAACCCTCTTCCTCGAGGAGAGGCTGAGCAAAGGAGCCTGGAGAGGGAAGGAGGAGGCAGGGCAAGGCAGTGACTGCACACACCCAGCGTCTGCCTGCTGGGGTCGAGCAGAAAGCCCCGTCACCTCCCGCATCACCACAGCCTGCATGCCACCCCCTTTGCACGGAGTCCATGCAGAACATCCTTTCCTAGGAGAAAGGACCCCTTCCCCTGCCCCAATCCAAACCAGTTTTCTTCCTCGACACCCCAAATCAAGAGCAGATGCCACCATGGGCTTCCTGAGGTCTGTAGCATTACCCAGTGTACATGTACAAGCTCCAGAGCACACCACCAGCCACCAGGAGCCATCCACAGGCAGGCTGTCTCCATGCTCCATCAGGCCATCATTTCCAATCACTCCTCTGTCTATGAGATCTCCAGGGGCTGTTCTGGGTGATGCTTGGAGAAGGGTCCCAAAGGCCTAGATCAGTCAGGACAAGCCACGCATCAGCCTTTAAAGGTGCCACATTCTGATGTTTCAATACCGTTTTGCTTTGTTTGGGGCCAGGCTCGCTTGCTGGGGACTCTGTCTGTCTCTCGAGGTCTGGGGGATCATCAACTCAAAGTCATCGACACCAACATTGAAGTCAAACCCTTCCTCTCCTGCATTCCCAAGGTCAGTGGCAGCACATGGGAAGTGCAAGATGGAATTAAACAGGCTGCTTCTCCTCTATAGCACCCGTCTTTTACAGACCTGGCAGGTCTTAGCCATGTCCTTTTTCCATCCCCCATCTCTCTACGTGCTGCCCAAGGAATCCCCAAGACAGAGGAATCTAGAAGCACAGCAGCAAGGGGACATAAAAGGTTCAGAGCAACCTGGTCCCACTTTAAGTCATCTCCCAGGGGAAGAGTCATCTCCCTGGCCCCTCCGGTACATTGCAGGAATTGTCACTGATGTACTCCTGTGCTTTCCAGGTGAATGTATTTGACTTTGCTCTGCATGACATTAAGGAAGATGATGTCCTCATCATGGCAACTGATGGCCTTTGGGATGTTCTGTGCAACAAAGAGGTGGCCCATATGGTCAGGAGCTTCCTTGCAGAAAACAGGACAGATCCTCACAGGTACTATCAGCCTTGCCATTGTTTTCCCTTCCAGAGAGCCTGGTCAGACCAAAAGCAGTCCAAGATGGCTCTGCTTCTAGGTCAGCTCTGGCATGACCAAGCTCTCTTTTCTGTGACTCTGGAAACTGCCTCCAAATCTTTCCTCATCCTAAAGAAATAACTATAAAGCTGGCATCTACTATTTTGACAGCGCAAAGCCACGTCTCAAAGTTGTTCTTAAGGGATAAAACCAAACCTTGCTCTTTTCCCACCCACAGATTCTCAGAACTGGCCAAGTGCTTGGTATGCAGAGCAAGGGGAAAGAAGATAGGCCACCAGTGGATGCTGGATGACAGCCATGAGGCATCCTACGATGACATCTCTGTATTTGTCATCCCGCTACACAACAGGGATAAGGACTGACGCTTGGCATGGTATGCAGGATCTCTGCCCCCCTACTGTGGTACTATTCAGCATCAGCCCAAGGCTGAGGGATTCTGGCTGTGCATGTACACTCCCTTCAAGCAAAATCTGCAGTGGAACCTGAAAACACAGAGCCAGCACTCATGGAGAAGATCAACAAGAACATTAGCTCCTTAAGAACATGCAAGAGAGCAACAGTGGGCAACAAATCATTCTCCTCACTCCTTTCTCTTTGCTGGGCCAAGGAGAAATTGCAAAGGGGGCCACACAAGATGATGGGTACTATTTCTAGGATCTTTGCAATACAGTGAGACTCAAATCCATGTTTCTAGTGGCCCCTCTCTCTTTTTAATACTGAAGAATGAGGATCAGTTGAAATCCAACCAGTCTCAAGAGCTGGATTTTAATCAGACTTGAATTAAGTTGTGTAAAACTGGATGCATAAGCTAGAGCATCCTTCACATCTGTTTGCTGTAGCGCGAGACGTGCTGAAAACCTGGAAGCTGCTGCTAAGATAGCACTAGGCATGGCCGCGCCGGCCTAACGCAAATGCTGGACTAGTAGCCCAGACCTCCTGAGAAAGTTGCCGTTTGTAGGCAGCACCACCTCAAAACAGAACACGTGAGCAGATGAAGCCACCCATCAGCGTCCAGGAGCCTCCTGTGTGAAGCTGTGTGCCTTACTGTTATTTAAGACCATTTAAGTATATTAGCATGTAAAGCAATGTATGGATTTCTAACAAATCTTAGCCTGCGCCACTCACTAACCGTTTTTCAATTCAAGTCACTTCTGACAGCGAGGCTGGTTTTGTAGCAGTAGCACTGATGGGAACCGAAGTGTTTAAGCACATCAGCTGATTTAGTAGAAGAGCTCCAAGTAAAATAAAACCAGTTTGTTCAAATTTGTCTGCAGTGCTGAATCACAAGCTCTAACGCTCGTTACTGCAGGAACAGCAGCGCAGAAGACATGCCAAACTGAGTCGTGCCTTAAGCTCTGAGGATCTGCTTCTCAATCAGTTTGTTCCATAGGCAAATCTGGGTCTGGACGAGCTTCCCATCTCCCCCAGTCCTCACTTCTGTATTTCATTATTCATTACATAAGTTGCAAGATTCCCCAGCAAAGCAGACAGACCCCAGTGTATGTTTAAGTTCCACAAGGATGAAAGTCTAAATAAAAACTTTTATTTTTCATGCATCTTACTGCAGTTTTATTCCTGTCAGAGGTTTTACACAGACCCAAGATGGAGAGAAACAGCCTTAGAAAATAGCAGGGGTTTTTGCTTCAGATTAGCCTTTGCCGACACCCACTTTGTCACTAGAAGCATTCCCTAAGCAGCACCACCCCAAGGGTTAGGCCTCAAAAGGAGGTTTCCTCAGCAGGAGGCCTGGGGCCAGGAGCGAGGCAGCCTTCCCCTCTATCTGCTCGTGGTTTAAGCAAGGAATAGAACAAACCCCATTTCTCTCCAGCTTCGCTTTCCCCCCATCCTCTTGAGTTTAACCTGAAAAGGATGCACATACAGTTCTGCCCATGTTAACCTGACGCCAGCTGCCGTTCCCCCTACAGCAGTTGTAACACTGTACATACATTGACTGCGATGATCTGGGTCTCCTGTTACCCCAAAGGAACAAGCTAGTGCCCCATCTCCCTGCTGAGAAAGGGCTCAGATCTTCCAGCCAGCCCACGGGTTTCCCAGAGCACCGTGCCACAAGCAGCTGCCACAAGTCCATTTCCCTATGCTGATACAGTCCTAGGCAAGAAAAACCTCTTAAAATGAGCAGTTTATGTAGGGATAACTTCAGAGCATCACAATTTCCACTAGAGCTTCCAACTTCCCAAAACAAAGGGGCTTTAAAAAAACCCCCAAAACTTCCCTTTCCCCCCCTAAGAACCCAGCAAGTTGTATCACAACAGACAAATGCAGAATTTACAGCACTCCGTGATCTCTCTACAAAATATTTATTATCAGCCACAACATTGTAGTATTTTGTGACAAAGCATAATTTGACTTTATGTATTTACACTCCTCTGGCAGATACCACCTAGGAGTCAGACTCCCCATACCAGCTCACAACCAAAGAGACTGGTGTCTGAAAGGCTTGCCAGGATCCTAGCCCCTGACCCAAACCCACGGTGAAGTCTCTTAAAGTGCAAGTATCGTCAGGAGGCATTGGAAAAGATACACTGCTGCTTCCAAATCTGTTTGCTCAACTGCTCCTCTGTCCCCCAGAGGTTGGAACATGAACCAAGGACCCAGGAGCCTCAAAAAACAAAAAAAACCCCCCACCTTTCTCAAACACCACCTTGGAGAATTACACCCAAAATCTCCTACAGCCCAAGCAGATGTGCTCAGCCACCACCACCGCTTATTTAGGGGTGGGCTGTTGAGTCTCACTTCCCTATTGTTTTGAAGAAAGGTCTTTACTTCGTCCCAAAGAACATGGGGGGTGGAATTAATCTTCTAAATGTCAAATTTGGAAGGGGAATGCTGTTTCCTGCTTGGCTTTACATACGGTTGGACACTCTTGATAGAGCTGGGCAAGCTGTTTTTGAATGAGATCCATTTCCCATCAGCTGGCTGCCCTGAACAGCACAGGAATTGCAGTCCCTATACTTTTAGAGCAGCACATCGAAGCTGAAAGCTTTATTCACCTTTCCTGTCCAACCTTCCAGAAACACACGATACTCAAGTTCCTTGACAATACTTGGCACGTTTCCCTCTTTTAATGGCAGACTGAAAACACACAGTGCTACATCAACCAGGAACGATATGTCTGCCTGTGTGGGTGGGCATCGGCCCCGGGAAGGCATTCGGCTTTAATTTTGAACTGAGTTTTAGCACCATGTTGTGCATAAACCTGTAAATTTATCTTCACGCCAGAAAGCCACTGATGTCTTTAGTGTGTGTGTTCTTCTAGACTGGTCCTTTGGTCCTCTTTTTCTTAAAGATTTCATGCTGCAACGCACAATGTTTTACAATACTGCAAGCGGAAGAGAGCTAAACAACGGTCTTTAGACAAGCACTCAAACCACATTAACAAAGAGCAGTTTTAGAATAAAAAGACTTCCAAACACTTCCCTGTGAAAACAAGAAAATATGGCTGGGGGCTATCTGTTCACTTCAGGCAACAGAGCTGGTAAAACCCCGAAAGACAATTTGCTACTGAATGCTGAAGTTTAACTGTTAAAATGCACTACAAACCCCAAATACCTGTATGTTACAAACCACTGCAAAATACGGCTGCTTACAGAAACACCAACAATGGTAAAATAGCACCAAGCAGCCTGAAATGCAACAATACGGAATTGAAGAGGTGGCTGCAGAAACCTAGTCACCCGCAAGGACCGAGATAACCATGTCCCTTCACGCTGGGCATTTATAGGTGACAGCAGGACAGCACACGCCGGGAAGAGGAATGCTGGTGTAATAGTATGAATCTCTCATCTGCGTCTCCCACAGCAGCTCTGTTTGGCAAGACCAAAAGCATCGGTCCGTGGTTTCCTTCCCTCCTCCAGTCTGGAAGACAGCAAACTCGCATCACAGAAATCGCATCGCCGTTAGAAATGGCTCTGAACGTGTGCAGTTGCATCAGCAGAGGCAAGGCACAGAGCCCAAGGAGAAGCTTCAGCCACAGCATCGATCCAAACATCAGGTTTACCAGGCTGCCTGATGCAGGCAGTCCTCCTGCCGCCGGTCACAGGCAACTGCTGCAACTCAGCATGCCGCTTTAAAGGAACCAGCAGCAAAGAAATGCTCATTCCCCATCCCCAGCTCTTAGCACAGCACATTTTCACTGACAAGGGCTGTAAAAAAAAAAAAAGAAAGAGAAAGGCAAGGAAAAGCAAACCAGAAGCTGTTCTATAAGCTGATTTACTTTTCCAGGGAGACAGACTCTGAATTACATACAGGGCTCCGCAGCTGAGACAAACTTTGCTGTAATAGGGGAACATCCAGACAACTGACCTGTTAAGAAAAATAGAGAATTGAAACTATAGAATTACAGACTTCAAAGAATCAATACCTATTATATAGAGATCAGAGAAATAGGATTAATAAGGTGCTCACAGCTGTGTAACCACAGGTGTGTAAACAATTCCAAGACTGTGCTGTACTGCTCATTTGTCCATTGTACAGCCCCCTCCATGGCTGGATTAATCCCCAGCTGAACTAATCAGTAGAGAGAGATAAATGAGACTTTAGAAGGTAGGTGAATAATTAAATAAGCTGATTACGGTTAACTGATGTAGACAGAAAATATGAGATAAGAAGCAAGGTATATCTGTAACAGAGACCAAAAGGTTAAGTTCTTAGAATTTAGGATGTTTTAAATAGAATACTGAGGTTTTCTACTAAAAAAGGATGAGAAAGAAGACAGTGACTTTTATAACTTTGAGACGGACTGATGAATTCTAAGATCCTTCGAGATGGACCAATGGATTCCAAGATCAAGAAACAGAACTGAGACAGAACATGTTGACTGATGGAAATTAATGGACCTTTTAGAAGAATTAAGAATTGAGAACATAGTGGAAACTTATGGTGAACTTTATCTATTACATAATTAGGTTGGAAGCATATGTAAGATGATAATTGTAATACCTAGGGGCCACTCACTGAGGTGATGGCCCAACTCTGAGTTGTTAATAAAAGCAAACCTAGAGACACCCACAGTTTGGTGAAATTCTTCAACAGACCTGAGGTGAAATGCTCAAGCACTGCTCTCCAGTATGGACTGGCACTTGAGAGAACGTGCCCGTTGCTGTGCTCCTCACCTTACCAGCGTTTTACATTGAGGAGAGGGGAAGCACACATGACTGGGTGAGGGAAAGAATGGACTTCCCAAGCTGTGACCCAGCACGTAAAGCCAAGTGTTTGGAAAGGCAAGAATACAATGAACACCACATTTACACTGAGCCTGTCCCGGCCTGCTGGTGGATGCATCTGACCAATGCAGCATTTCAGGAGAAAGAAACTGGAACCGGGCATGAAGACCAGCTTGCCAGCCTTTCTGTGACATTTGCCCATGAGCCGCTCTGCAGCAGGAGAGCACGTCCCTCCCATCTCTTTGCAGGGACGTTCCTTGGCGGAGGGCCACAGCAAAGCAGAGTCAGCACAGTCACATGTAAGATTATTTTTTTTTAAATTCAATTCTGAAGACACCTTCTGACAAAGGAAGCGTCGCTCTTTCAGGGCAATCGCTGAAAACCTGCAGGGCCTGTCACAAAATGAACTAACTGCACGTCAGTTTTATCAACAAAGGGATACAGGTCTAAGCCTGGTATGGGGAGAATTTAATAGAGCTTATTTACAAACCATGAGGGGAAAACTGCATCGGTGAAGGTAAACAGCCTAGACACCCCCCAATACTGGCCTACATCATATTCTTTAGTATCTAAAAGTAAAAAAATATGGCCCATTCCCATGGCCCTCCCATCCCCACCCCCAATATTTACAAGTAAGATCAGCCAAGATGACACATAAGGAAGATACACAGGCAGACTGTGCTTTCAGTCTCAGTTTGGTTTCTCCATCTTCCTGCTGACAGACTCCTTTATTGCTTGGGACACTGAGCGGACCTCATCAGTACTGTCTGTGCCCTCTGCGATGCCGGCACAGCAAACAGCAGGGAGGCTTCGGCAAGCTCTGGCAGTGGACAAAACCTGTATGGTTTGTTGCACACTAAAATTGGCAAAAACCAGGATGACAGGATGTAAAACACATATTTACAGTCACCCACTCTTTCAGCACGTGTTCCACTGCAATAGAATCCAACATCTGCTGTTTAAGTTGAAAACTGTCAGTGTTCACATTTGGCACAGCAGTAACTTTGCATCTGTGGACTGCAGTGAAACCAAGGAGATCCCAGATGTGAAAAACATGCACTTACGGGAAGGAACTGCACGTTCCACCTTGGAACATCAATAGCCTGGTGCACTTAAGAGAAGGAAAACACACAATTACAGCTTAAAAAATGCCACAAACATTTTGTAAATAAAACAGACTTCATTGCTCTTAGAAATAATACTGTGTCAGTTCCAACTTCGGCTGAAGCCTGCTGGGTATGGTCTGGAAGGTAAGAATGTGTAGCATGCCGCTTCTGAACATGCTAGGAGGCTGAGTGGAAGAGTCCTCACAAAGGAATGCAGCAAATAAAGGTAAGACATATGGAAACGTACGCAGGAACAGGAACACAGTCTAGGAGACCTAGGCAATTCCAACACTATGCTTGCAATGATGTGCTGCTGTTAGCAGTATGCAAGTCACCTGACAGCAGCCCCAGTGTAGGAATTAGTCGTCAATAGTTGGCAGCCAGAAGGCCTACAAAAGAGAAAAGAACAAACGTCTTTTATAGAGCAGAACACAAGTCTCTCCTACAGCACACTGTAGGAGCTGATCACTAATACCTTCTATAAGCACACAGGCAGACTACCAAAGAGGCAGCAACACCCTCCAAGCAGTTGAAGGTTACAATCCTTGCTTAACACTGGTTTGGTTTGCATTATGCATTTTCCCGAGCAAGCCAATCTTAAACAAACTGAAAATACCAGCCATGTACCTAAAGAACTCGTACTTCTGCGTGCACACTCGCTCACTGCTCTGCTTTGACGTGTGCTCACGCTGGCTTGCCAGGTGTGCTGCCCAACATATCCACCTGCCAGGTAAGGCACAATCAAGGTGCAACAGGCAGGGGCCTGGCCCTCACCAAAGTCCAAGGCAATACCCATCAGTGTCACTGAGCCTTCTCAGATTAATTTCTAAAAGGGTCCAGCACCTCATCGAGCTAGAAGGAACTTAGAACACTTTCCTTACCATATTGGAACATGCGCTAGCAAAAGTCATGAATTTTGGATTGAACTGCAGACAGGTTATAGGACCTGTGTGTTTCCCATCCAGCACAGCCACCTTCATCCCACTTTCCCCATTCCAAACATGAATCTTCCCATCCTCTGAACCTGCAGGCAAGAGTAGAACACAAGATATGCAAGATAGATCGGAAAGGCCAGCAGCAAAATTGAAGTACATAACCTTTTCTGTCAGAGAACTGTAGGAAAAAGTATGCCTCATCTTCATAGCTTAACCTTTGAAATCCCAAAGTATCACTAAGGCATTTACCCAACATCGCTGGAGTTGGCACACCTGTATCCACACAGCAGGTTTCTATCTTTGCGCTGCAGAGACTTAACTACGCAACACAGCACAATGCTATTCTGGCAAAGAGGTTAACAACCACGGTCACCCAGTAGAAAAGGAGAGCTGACACCATCCAGCCAAGGAGGAAAGACCCTCACCAACTTGCACCAATGTGCAGGAGACCGAGGGCTGGGTGTAAGAGTCACTGTGCACATAAGTTGTCAGTTCAGACACAGAAGGAAATAAATGTTTCACTTGGAAGGCACAGAATCAAATCAAAGGCTTCACCACTGAAGGTAATCAGATTTCAATGCACTATGCCAAATACCAGAAGCTTCACTGGAGCTGTCAACTCTCCACATTGCTACAGCTGGACAGCTATTTCACTTTAAAATGGCATTTTGCAAACTCTGGGGCTGGGCACTTTTATAATTCAATACTGTTTCTGTCTCATTTTACACAGGATTCCTAATAAAAATGCAAGGAATTTTCTTATGCTTCTGTATTTACATGTATAGCCTTGCAGGGAGGAAAAATTAAGAAGCTCAGTTACAACTTAATCACATGTAAAAACTGAACAGAAGTAAGTGTTTTGGAAGTTCTCCCACCATAGTTTTCATTTGGAAGGGCATAACAGGAAGGTAAATATGTGCAATAAAGTGCTCTCCAGATACAGACTAAAGAAAGAACTACTCCCTGCCCCACCTTCTCTGCAACTGGGAAGTTCTCCACCAGAACAAAAAAACCCAGTGGTTTTCCAAGACCATCACTCATCCAGGAAAAATGGGGATCAGAATACTAATTACCACACAAAGTTAAACATATTTGACATACCAGCCAAATAAATAAGAACAAAAAGAAAGTGCTAGGAGAGGGCAGTGCCACATGAATGAGTCTAACGTGTTCATGGGTCCTGTTGGGCAGCAGAGTGACTGCAGCGCTTACCTTGGAGTGCCCAACCTGCAGCACCAGGCTTTACAGGAGCTGCAACTGCTTTTTGCCACCCACTTCACTCAAGAGTCCCTCCTGTGGGGGTGAGGAAGGAGGCCTGGGCCAGAGGAATCATACAGGGAGCCATCAAGGCTGATGCCTACTCTTTTCTAGCAAGGGTTAAGCAGAGCTTTTTCCACAGACATGGGGATTTATAAGGGCCACATGAACAAAACGCAGCTGCCCCAGCGGATGGGCAGTGCAGGAATGTCCCTGGGAGGTGTACAAACACACCAGGCTGTGAGACTGATTGCCTCAGCACAGGCAGGTGCCTTGTTCATCAAATAATGGAGGGCAGGACACAACATACAGCCCCAAAACATTTGCAGGACACAACATACAGCCCCAAAACATTTTCAGAGGTAGCACATGAGCGCATCCTACCCACGGGGTGAGGATCATTGACATAATTTATGTGACAGATCTCCACACATTACAGTAATTTGCCAGTTTATCATCTTTTTTGGAATAGTCTTTATATATAAAGGAAAAAATAAAAGTATTCTTACTTGTTTACATTTCAGTCTAGAAAATGCTAAGTAAATGCTAAGTAAACTAACAAAACAAAACTGTCGATGCAAAGAAAGCTTACAGCAGCACTGTATTATTTAAATACATCCTGCTTCGCAACACAGACACAACTTTAGTCCTACATAACACACCTAATTCAGAGCACTGAAATTCTTTCAAGAAGAATTATCTTACCTATCATGATGAACTGGGAGTCTGGTGTGAATGATGCCTCCAGCGTGACAGCCTTGCTATTGTTATAACCCTATGGCACAAAACAGGAGAATACGTAGTAGAGAGAGTGCCCGCAGTAATCTCACAACCAAAGGGCACCTGCTCCCAAACCGAACACCAAGTTTCAAGCAGGTAACACAGGCAATGTGCTCACCCCAAATGTATGCAGGACAGCTCCTTTAAAGGCATCAATCAGTCGAATGAACCCTCCATTAGTCGATATGAGGATGAGTTTGCCATCATTACTGAACTTCAGACCTGTCCACTCACATGTTCGATCATACTGCATTTTAAACGTAGCAAATGGCCCCTTCAAAGAAAAAAAGGAAAATATTATGTAGACTCTCTATGCATTGCTGCTAACAAGAGTCTGTTTTTAACCTTAGCTCAGGAAAAAATTTAAAATTTTTCAAAAGAAAATCTTTAGTCCTAAGATACCAAAGGAAAGTGTCATGGCAAAACCATGTCACTACACGTGTAAGTTTCAGAGAAGTATGAAACCACAGTTTCCACAGCAAGAGAGGACACAGTAGGGTGTTTCAATACCCAATAGTCCCATACAGTACCACATTCAACAACAGAAATTAAATTAATGTAGGATGAAGTTTTCAAACAAGGCTGCTACTTGAAGTTAGAGAAACAGCTTGAGCCAGTGTTATCGTCATCTGACTTTTTGAAAACCATGGAACTTGGTGCTTAGTCAGTTCAGCTGCCCACCCAGTTACAGTTTCCTTTGAAATTTCCATCCCTTCTGACAATCCTGGCTCCTGCTTTGCCAGTATCCTTCCAGAATAAGCAGCAAGGAAAAAAATCCAAACCACCAAAATCGAACAAGAAAAAGTCTAAACAGGAGTTTGGAACACATGAAAGAGTTAGCGGAAGTAAACTTTAACATGGGTTCAAGAGTGGATTTCAGGATTTGGTGACTGCACATACCCCTCTCTCTCTGCAAGAGGTGTACTTACAAAAACCTCTCTAGGTGCCAAATAGGCACCCCAGATAGTAAGCTGGAGTAAAAATCCAGCCTCTGAGCACTGAGTTTAGACTAATTCTTGCAAGCTAAGAAGTGAAGTTAGGGTAGCTGACCTTGTCAAAAGAACGGAGATCGTAAAGCTTCACCATTTCAGAATTGACCCCAGCAGCAAAAATCAACCCTTCTGGGTCAAAAGAACACACAGGCTTCCCCTGTAGATGCATTAAACCCTGGAAAATAGAAGTTGTCCAAATTAGTTTGCAAAACTGATGCTCACATTTCTACCACCACCCTTTGAGCCTATTGGGAGCAGGACAGCAGCCCATGGGTGGAAGAACTGAATTTCAATTGCAAATACTGAGAAGGTTCAGAAGTCAGCTTCTCAAACACAACTCTGACTACTTCAGGTCATCATACGGAGCTTCCAGTTTGCTGCAATGACAAAGTTTACAGTAGAACAAATCAAGACTTCATTTGAGCTGTCATTCACTCAAAAAGTACCCAGAGAAGGGAGGACGATGTGAGTATAATAATAACCATACCAGGCAGTGCCACAAAGCACTGCTGCTGGGATTGACAGCAACACTCTACCAATTATGGTTGCAAAGAAGGTGTTTAAAAAAAAAAAAAGGTATTTTGAAAGTAGAAACAGCTCCAGTGAACACCACTGCTGAACTTCCCATGCCTATTTAATAAAAACTCATACCTTCTGGAAGCCAACAGACCTTAAATATTAAAAGTGACAGACTACTATCAGTGCTTATTTGTAATGTTAACTTTTCCTAAACTCACACAGTAGGAAAGACTTGAGAAGATTTGTAAAAGCCAACAAGGTATATAATTTTCTGTATCCTGACTGACAGGTCTGTGCATGTTAGCCAAATGTCTTCACGTAACTCTATGCACATAAATAAACAACTTTGCTTAAACTAACAATACATTGAAGAAGTTTCTACATTTCTGAAATACCATTCTTCTCTAGAGAAATCTGCAGACTTTATTCTCTCCCATTTAGGTCCGCTTCCCCTGTGATCTCTGAAGGCTAGGCAGTAAGCTAGCCAATACTCGGGGCCCTCTCAAGTGAGACATCTCCGGTTCTCGACAATATTTCTAGGCACTACTGCTGCCACCTCATGGGCAAATTGAGAATTACAAGTATCACTTCCTCAATGTGTTTCCCAAACTTTGCTGGATGCAGCTTCCAGTTACCAGTCCTAGTTTTACCATTCTTACAACCTCAGGCATTAGCATAAATCACAGAACTGCTACTGAATTTACAACCCTATTTTATCTATAGCAACTTTCCTCAGCCCACACAAGCCTGCTTCCACTAAAAAAAGTTCAGTAAACTATTCCAGCTCACAAACAGGTGTGATTAACAGCAAAGGTGATGCAAGGAGGGGGTAGACCATACAGCTGCTGTGTTACTTTAAATCAGCAGTTTCTTCATCAAATTTAATTGCATCAAGGCATCAATTTCAAACACAAACACACTATAAACACTCAGATAAAATGCATTTCTCAATGCCCCTTCTGCTGCCATTCCCAACCCAGGAGAGATGCTGGCTAAGAGAGGCCTCTCTGCATGGGGTAGCAGCCTGACAAGCTGATGACACCCAGCTCTTCTCTTGTTTCATCAGCTGCGGGTATTATTTCTCACTCTTCCCAGCACCTCTCCAGTAGAGACATAGGTGAAAGTGTGTGGTGTTATACAATGCAACATATATATTTCACAAAGATTTGTGATCAAGGCTCCTTCAGCATTCCAGGAAGGTGTCAACACTAAATCAGCAGCATACATTCCTGGCAGCATTCTTGTTTTATAACAAGCATGCACCCATTTGTCATCCTTCTAACTGAAAGTGCACATGAATTTGATAACCTACCTGGCAATTTGGAGAGCGGAGATCCCAAAGTCGAATAGTTTTATCCAGGGATCCAGAAATAAAAGTATCATCCACTGGAGACATTGAAAGAGCAACCACTCTGCAACACAGAAGACCACATGCATCAGAGACACACAAAAGCAGCATGTCCTACCCCAACAGCTGTGTACAAGCTCATAGTTGCCATTAACAGTCCTACAAAGCGAAACCCAGTGTGAGTTATCATAACCCAAGCTCATTACAATCATTATTTAAATTTCTCCTTACTGTCCCCAAGCCACATCTTACCTTTTTGTATGCCCCGGGAAATACCGAATGTATTTGTTGTCATGCAGGGAGAGGTATCGGATTGTATCTGAAACCATAAACAAACCATAAACTTTATTATCTAAAAGTGGTCACACAGTGAACTTGCTCCCCACAGCAACAGCAATCTTGCCACAGTAAGTCTGGTCATTGGATTTCAGCTCAGACTTTGAAATACAATCAAGTTAGAAACAGACACAAAGCAACTTGGTTTCCAAGGCAGAACTGGAAATCAAGCACCAGGAAAGGTACTTCCCACAGTCTGAAGGCATATTACATCTTAAAAGCAAACTGTCATGTGATTTATGCAAGTTAATTTCAAAGTTGCTAAAACTTAACACCAGTAGGTTTTATTCCATTATTCTCACAAAATTGAGAGTATCAAATTTACAAAGTTGATACTACCACTTTTTTTTTTGCTATACAGCATGAATCTTGCTGTCTTACCTATGCACACATCCAGCAAGTCTCAAACTAAACGGTAAGTATCGGAAATGTGTGAATTCTAGCATTTAGCCACAGGGGAGATACAAATATGAACTTCAAAGCCAGGACAAGACCATTAAAAAGTAGCAAATCTTTCTTCTTTTTCTAAATCTGACAATCAACAGCTTCACACATCCTCTGCACTTTGAGCAGTTAAGCTTTGAGAAGAGGACAGAGTCTAAAGCTTAGTCCACTTAAAGCAATCTTTAAAATATATTTAATAAATCGGAGCAGCACCACAACATTTCTCAAGTGGTAATTTTATTCTTAGTATAGATGAACACACCAAGAGTAGCCCAGAATTCTGGAAGATACTGTTAAGACTTTCTCCCAAGATTAAAAGAAACCCTTGTAAGAGGAAACAATTATTAAAGCACAGAAACCACTTTTTAATCTTTATGTGCAGATCCACCTGAGTGACGAAATGCAAAGAGCAAAGTTAAACTTCTGATATCTGAAAGCAGCATCAGCAAAATCCCTCCTCACATTAGTTAGAGGATGCTAGTTTAAGCTATTGTTGGATGGAAGAGATTGGCATTATGCACCTGCACACAGTGCCAAGAGATTCCGCTCTGCTGAGTCAAGTGTTGTCTCTGCTGCCTCTCTCTGAGACAAGTCCTGCTGAGGCTCTGAAGATGAACAAGAGCCAACAGGATGCAATATACACAGAGCATTTTAACACTCATAAAGGCTACCATGTTCAGAGCTTTCTGAATAGCTCATTCAGCAAAATTTCGTTCCCGTGAAAAAATGATCAAGTTACCATTTTTGCCTGAAGTTTCACATCAAGCTGAGATCAGAGTTCTAGACCACCCTCTGGTATTTGACAAGAAAACTAAAGCAGACTGATCAAGCTGCAAACACAATGCTGGTGACACACCATTCTGAAAGGCTCTAAGTGACCTGAGGTGACTCCACAACATAAAGCCCCAACACCAGCATCACATCCCATCGTGGCCAGAACCAATATGCTTCAAGCATGCTGTTAAGACACATCTCTATTTTTTCCTGGAAGAACTCTCCTTACCTGATTTTCAAAGCATTGATGCAGAATTTCATCTTCCTTTGCTAAAGGAGCACTGGGGAACTGTGATCCTTTGTGATCCTTTCTGTTGGCAGCGCTCTGTCCCAGGCAAGGCAGTGGCCTGTACAGTTATCTCCTGTACCGGGTGGTATCATAGACCCTCAAACTGTACAAACTACTACCTCAGCCTGGAATCAGGCAGGAGTATCTAGGTTCAAAGGTCTTGAGGAAATCTTCAGAAGTGGATCAGTAGCAACTCCAACACACAAAATGCTTAGGAGCAAGCGCCAGCCCTGCTTGTAACACGTTCCTGTGTTAATTTTCCCTCCCAACAGCTGCATTAACAGGTTAAATACAATGCACCTTGCCCCAGACCGCATGCATTAGGGACTACAGAGTATCTGGATCCCTACAGAACACACTGCTGGCTTTATTAGGCTTATGGTTCCTAACAGCCACAAGTACTTTCACTCTCTGTCTTTTCCTTTTCTTCTAATTAAGTATGTATCATAATGCTATCCTGCAGGATGAAGACTCTTAAGTTTTGGTTCTTCAAAGGCTTACCAGTGCTTATAAACAAAAACTCACAACTCAAAATAGCATTAAAAATGGCTCATTGAAATGTTAATTAATTGTACATTAAATAACAGCCAAGTCAGAAATGTGATGTAACAAAGTAATAACTTAATTTAAAAAAAAAGTAGTCTGTAAAACAGACTAAAAAGGCAAGTTCTTCCCGTCATGCTTTTAATCCTGTTACACTATTAAATCCAATTCTGTTGGAAACTTCCTTGTTCCTCTAGTTTCAGGCCCAGCTTGTTCTAGTTTAACCTGACTTCCTAACTCTTAACTTCCATCTGCTCTAAATTCACACTCTTTCAAATTCCTTAAGTAACCCAGCACACAACACAAGGTACCAGTATCTCTACTGTCAAGCTCCATTTCTGCAAAGGAAAAATTAAAACAAACCCACTGTTCCAGAAATTATTATGAGTTTACAAATGCAATGTTAAAACCCATTTATGAAGTGCTGTGCTAAGAGACTTGTTCACTGAAAAACTCTGAGACACTGACTACAACAAAGTTGAGACAAAACTTGAAATTGACACTAGCTGTTTCCAACCTTAGGAAGTATTGCTTGACTGAAGAATTAATGCACCTATCTGCACCAGTTCTTAAATTTGAATTTTAAAATAAATGCAAATA
Organism: Gorsachius goisagi; assembly: GCA_018403395.1. Classification (NCBI taxonomy): domain Eukaryota; kingdom Metazoa; phylum Chordata; class Aves; order Pelecaniformes; family Ardeidae; genus Gorsachius; species Gorsachius goisagi. The sequence continues at coordinate 96,476 of BOSO01000614.1, read as the reverse complement.
TATTAACAGAGAGCCTGTCACGAAGCTCTAGAAACCCCTCAATGTCACCAATTTACAGAGTGTAGCTATCACAGACACTGACTGTGGAGAAATGGCATGAAAAAACAGATTAACTAACAGAAGCAAAGCTAGCCTCAGAAGAGCTCCGTGACCTCCTCCAAGCTTGGCTGCTGATCTGCTGTGTTACCTGAACTTCCTGCCCTCCCTGCTGCATGAGAAGAATGGAAAACATCCCCTTCCTTTGCAGCTGACTTGTGTGTGTATCAGACAGAGCTATGGCATTTAGCCCACCAAGGATGCATTGCTCCTTCTACCTCATTTCAAGTGTAAGAAATTAAGGCACAGAGGCTGATGGCGCTGGTATCAAAGAGCAAGTGATCAGCAGAATCAAGAACCAAACTTTTATCACACTAACAATGTTTAATCCCTTAGTTATTGCAGCAACGAACAAAACTCACATCAGCATGCTGGAGGGAACATCAGCAAGTTGTGCATTAGAGTTGAACATTAATTCTTCTGTCTCTGTCAGTGCGTTTATCACTGAAAAGTTGCTCTAATTTTTCCCCAGCTCTTTAGAGCTATTTATCCAGGCACGTAGTTTTAAGTGTGAGGAGTTTAAATATGCTCAACTCCAGTGGATCACTTACCATCTATTTTGTTGGAGCTGTACACAACAGTGTTGGCAGCATGTGTGTATCTGATGAGGTCCACTCCATACTTCTTACTGTACAGCGTTCTCTTTGGTCTGTCAGAAGGAAGCAGAAATAATTGCACTCACTGCAAGAAAAAGCTCAAACCGAAACTCACCACATTAATACGGCCTGTTGTCATTGAGATGTAACAGGATTGTTTCAAGTAGTCACATGTTTTTATACAAAGAAAAGCATTTGTATTTGATTTACAAACAAGCACCTTGGTGCTTTCTCCAAGATCATCCCTAGGCATAAGGAGTTCCCTGTAACACCTGCAAAATGCACCTGTCTCCTCCAGAAGTTCTTTTTCCCATGATGTCTACTGTAAAAAGAACACAAGGAGCTAGCATAACAAGCCCTTAATGTCAAGCAGCACTGCCTCATCCTTCCCTTGCTCATCCAAGTATCTAATTCATCTGCTGCTTATTTTAGATTGAGAATAATTTGTCTTTTTGTCCTATGTTACTTCAAAACCCAGAACAGGGTGTCTCATTTAGAATAGGGCTTCTCTGTATTAACACAAACATGTATATATACACCAGTAGTCTAAAAAAACAATGGTAACACAGGGACTCTCAAACCACTGGAGAATTATATTCATAACCAATCTTAATTAAAGCATGAAACTCAAATGTAATAACATTTTGCAGCAGAATTAAAAGACATTCTGGTGAGAGTGAAGACAATATGCAGAACTGGGTTTTTAGGGGTCTGATAAGCAAGTGATGTACTGCCGTACTAGAAATTTCAACTGCAAAGTAAACGTAGAAGTAGAAGTAGCTGGTTAGTAAGTGTATCTTGCAGCAGCAGCGCCTGTTTAAGCAGTGCAAGGTCTCCACCACCCTCCTTCCTCTTTCTTCCTCAACTGAGGTAGCACAGTGGTTTCAAAGCTGGGCAGTCAACCAACAGGGCACCGATCAACATCAGAAATAATACAGTCTCTTCTGGGACTTATTTTTAATCTAGAAATTTATAACTCTGGTTATTACACAACATTTTACCAACACAAACCAAGGACAACGGCATGGGAATGGAAACAAACAGCAGGAGCGGTTAAAACCAATACTGCTGCCAAAAGAAAAGTTTATCAGACTACACCCTCAGACAAGGTATTTCTAAAATGCTCAGCTTTTTCCTTGTTTTCATCAGCTTCAAATTGACACACCCAAACAAGAACGTGAGTTGGAGACTTTTCATATCAGAACAGAAACAGGGATTCATTCTTAAAGATTAATTCTCAAACAGCAGAAGCCATAGGGCTTTGACTTCAAAAGAACTTGCTGGGGACAAGCTTCCATTAACTGAAAGCCAATACAGCAAGTGTAATTAAAACTCGTACACCACCCATACCAATTCTCAACAGATTCTTCCTCAGTTCCTCCAGTAGACTTTTAGATAAATTTTTCAGATGCAAACATGCTACAAATTGAAAACAGCACATATAAGTATTGCTTTAAAATATCAAATGTAAATTTAGGCACCAAAATTCTGTTTGATATGCTTCCCCATACTGCTCTCTGTAGCTACCTCTGCTATGCTGCTGACCAAACTGAAAAAAAAAAAACAAACCCAAAAAACACAAACAAACAAAAAAACACGCAAAACCACCAAACCAACCCACAAAACATATTAAGACTCTCATGCCTTGACTGGCTCTTCCTTATCTATGAAAAGTTTTAAGTTAGAAGTTCTGTTCAGAATAAAAGAATATATACCAAAGAATATACACAGAGAGAATAAAGACCGACAGATAGACAAAAGCACATTTACCAAAAACAAGGAAAGAAAGTACTTCTGTGTCTCAAAAAAGGTGAAGTTTTTGTGTAAGCTGAAATGTGTCACTTCACACAAGACCTGTTCCCAATCAACTATTTAAAAACACAAACAAGAAAACTAAGTTGTACTTATTTTTTAAACAAATCACAATCACTAAACATAATTCCAAGTTTAAGGTTAATCTATCCATCCCACTTACAAATCAAGCAATATCGCCAAAGAAAAACGCTTTATGAGATCACAGTCAAATCTGCTACAAAGAAGAAACAAAACACAGGCAAGGTTTGTAATATCTGTGCCTTCGTTTGAATCACTACTACTGCAGGTAAAACCATCATCCAAAACCAGGCTCGCTGATATGTCCAGTAAACACCACAGCTAAGCAGAAGTCCAGATCCATTATACAAATCTTTATTTGTATAAATAATACACAATTGATATATATGACATTACAAGCTAAACCTTTGCTAGACCACTGTTCTATCACAGCAGGATTACAAATTCACATCCAGAGCCTCCTGTTCCCGGCCTCAAGTACTGCTGTGCATCCCAGCACACAACTCCCTTCTACAAGTTTTCAGAGTTCGTCCTGGAGCCCCAACAGACACAGGTAAGCCTCTTGGTTGTGCTTTTGAGCCAGCCTACTGTGGAGGTATTTGGTGATACAGAATGGGTTTAAAAAAATCGTAACAATTCAGTTGTTTGCCCATTTTGAAATAGAAATGGAATCTCAGGTCCAAAATTATTGGACACTCATGGAGAAGCAGGACAAATTTGTCAAGCTTGCTGCCTAAACTCAGAATATATACGATAAAAGAATCGTTTCAAGGAGCTAATCTTGTCCTGTCAGCCCCTGGCTACAAATTACACTGTTTAAACTGTCCTGACACTTTCAGAAACTGAAATGGGGCCAAGATGGGTTCACTGAGATGGGGCTTGGTCATCCTGGTAACGACTCTCATAGCTGTATGGCTCATTTTGTTACGGCAAAACAAAGCAAACTAGGTGAGGGTCTACCTAAAGTATAACCAAACACACTGCATTTTAATTCTACCAGCAGAAATGCTCATTAACAGAAGAAAAAAAAAACCAAATTTTGCCACTTTTACACAGGGCAAAGTTTTAGCATTCAGCCCATTTGATGAAGTAGGGTATCTTACACTGAAACCCAGCAAGCTGGATGTTTCTTCCTGGCCATTACATTCATTAGCAAGGACATATACAAGAAGGTGAGAGTTCCAGGCCCTTGAAATGGTGGTTTAAGAAAAAAAAATAAACTTAGGCCTGAAACTGCCAAATTCCACCATGCCACAACAGCAATCATTCTCAGATTTGATCTTTATCTCCAAATGATTCTCTAGTGACAAAGCAATTCACATCTAAAACTTTGCAGGTGAGAGCATGTCCTGCATCCGTAGATACCTCTAAAAATCACAGTTACACTTTTAAGTCAATTGACAGTACATGAGAAACTTTCAAATTAATTTTATAACTACTGGAGAAATGCATCCCAAAACAGAGGTTACCTTGAGGAAACTATTCTCATTGCCCTGTAGCACTGCAGCAGAGGACCATCGACCTTCGACATTTAACTTAATTAAAGCAAACCCTCCAACTCTAAAGCATACATCAGGACTAGATAGGGATGAAAGGACCAAATGCCTCCCAACCCATCAAACTGTTCTTTACAAGTTTGAAAGGGGAAGAACAATCAATACCATCTGTATTAATATCACTCAGCCCTTCTATTATTGTATATAATTAGGATCTAGAATATAATCCATGGCAGACACCATACCTATAAAGTTACTCATTCTTACCAAAATAAAAACTAAATCATTTCAAACAAGAGTTCACTCTATCAAATGGGGAACACCAACAAATTTAATGTGTAAAGCAGGCAAACTAAATAGAAGTGTAAAATAACATGTAATAATCAGTCTGCACAATTAAGAGAATATGCACGATGCAATCGTTCAAACACAGCAAGTACCATGTCTTGCTCGAAAAAGCAGGATACCTGGGTTACTAGAAAATGTACGCAACACTGACACACCTACCTCCTGGTACTCCCAAGCCATTTCTTTTTCATTCCTGCATTACCCTGCCCTTTTTATTCTCTCTCTTATGATACACATGCTCATTTTTCTTTCACTTTCTATACATATGTGACGCTCTCTAGTCTTGACTTTACAAAAAAAAATCACCTCAGAATTACATCTCTACAGCAAGAAGCACATGAAAATTAAAACTTAAAATTTAAAATAATTTAGAGCAGTCAAATGCATACTTCTACCAACTGAGAAAGATTTTAATGGAATAATGACATCATTTGGCTCTATTTGTTCCAACTCCCATAGAATACAAATGCCTTTGTGTCCGTTCCAAGACATCAACTGCAAGTGCTACTGGTGGTCTTATTTGCACATTTTTATCCTCTGAATGAGCGCACCATATCTCAAGTGCTGTGCAAATTTCTGGGGGTTTACCCATAAAACAGGACAAGCGTTGTGTGATCAATGAAAGAAGACAGACAAACTGGACAACTTTGTTCAGTGAGAAAACATGCACACCTTAATTCATTACCCTTAAGTAACAGAAATCAATAAACAACTTGATTGATTAAATATAAATTAAGACAACGTTTGAAGATGCGTGTAGATCACACGTGTATTTTAACTGCTTTACAGATAAAAACGCAACTAGCAGAAAGGATTTAAAGCACAGAGGACCACCTTTATCTGCAACATTCCCAGACACCACTTAGGAACTAGGTTTTAACACCATCAAGTTTTTAGAAGTTGCAGAAAACACACCACGCCATCTTCACCTTTTGGCTTAAAGCATTTATCCAAGAAGTTATACTCAAATTAGGTTGTTTAAAATGGCACATCTGTACACCGCTCACAGCAATTGCTTCTATTTTAGTTAGCAAGACTTAAGCCCAGAGAAGCATAAGAAGTCAGTTTGCATATATGTAACAATCCCGAGGCCTGAAAATGTGACAAGACTCAACCCCTTAAGCTTAACAACTATTTGGTTCTCACGGCAATGACCTCTCTCACACTTAGGAAATTACCATCGCTGGCTCCAGCCCACCAGAGATAACAGGCAGAGACATCCGTACTGCAGACAAAACCACGCTGCTCCCATCTCTGCGCCCCACGTTAACCGTTTATACCCCCACCCCCCGCGTCAGACATCGTCGCAATCCCACTTACAGGCCTGCACAAAAAAAAACAAACAAAAGCAAAGCTAACGCTTACCCGCCTGCGGACAGACCTGCCAGACCTCAGCGCAGTCGCATCGGCGCCCAGCCGGGCACAGCTTCTCTCCGAACGCCGCCACGGGCAGCAGCCAAACGGGCGCCCCTCGCAGCCCCACCCCGCCCCAGAGCCCCCCCAGCCCTCCCCAAGGCAGGCACCCCCTCCCCGGGCCCGGCAAAGGCGTGGGCCAGGCGGGGTCCCCGCCACTCACTTGCCCTCCTGGCAGTCGTAGAGAACGATGGAGTCGTCGTCACTGCTGGAGATGACGGTCTCGCCGTTAGGGCTGAAGTCGAAGCAGTTGATCTTGTCCGAGTTCTCGCGGAAGACCTTGGCCACGCGGAAGCTCCGCAGCACGTTGTCCGTCAGCTTCATGCCGCCGCCGGGCCGGGCCGCGCCGAGGGCGGCGGCGCTGAGGGGAGCCGGGAGGGGCTCCGGGCGGCGGCGGGAGCGGACAGGCAGGGCCTCGCGGGACGGCGGGGATCGGCAGAGGGCGGGGAGGGGCAGCGGGCCGGGGCGGGCGGCGCCCTCCGGCTCGTCTCGGCCCGCTCAGGGCGCGGAGAGGCAGCTCCTCCTCATTGTGTCCGCCATCTTGCTGCTCCGGGAACGGCTGGGGACGGCGCGCGGGGCACCCTGGGAAGGGGGGGGGGAGGCGCACTCGGCCGCTGCGGAGCGTTGGGGGAACTCGGCGGGGGGGCGGGGCGGGGCGGGGCGGGGCGCGCTGCCTGCTGGGATTGAGGAGGGCGCGGGGGGGGGGGGTGTGTGCCGTGCCTAGCGGCCATATTGAGTGTGGCAGGAGGACCTGTCCTCCCCCGGCCCGGGACGCTGCCAGCGCTCCAGCCCCTCGCGGGGCCCGACGTGGGAAGGGGCGATTGAGGGCAGGGCCGGGCGGCTGTGGCGGGGCCGGGCTGTCGTCACCCACCCACCTGCGCCTCGCGGGGTGCGGGGAAGTCGGGTTGGGGGCGTGACGTCATCCCTTAAAGCGGGCAACGGCTTCGCGCCGTCCTGTGGGGGGGTGTGTCACTTCCGGTGCCGGGCAGGGCTGCAGCCGCCTCGCGTCGCTCGGGGGATGTGAGGTGAAGCCGCGCTCCCGCCGCCGGGGACCCCCCCGGGCGAGCTTTACGCTGTGCGTAACGTGCCCGATATGGGATTTAACGTATTCTTTCGCGTTCCCTGCCGTAACTGGCGAGAAAGCGGGATTTGGGGGGCGCGTGGCCTGCGCCTGCCTCCCGGGAGTCCCGCGGGTCCCCTGTGGTGACAGGGCGCGGCTCCTTGGCCACGACCGCTCGTACCGGCCGCGGGGGCAGGGTTAGAGCCCCCGTCTTTGAAGTACGCAATGATCCCTTTCTCATTCTTCCCCCCCACCCACGCACTTTCAGTTCTATTATTACACATTTTTATTTCCCAGTGTTATTTATTTTTCTCAAAACCGGCCTCCGAGCGTCGGGTGAAGATGAGCAGCGCATGCTTAACCTTTGAGGAAGACGCTTTGGCTTTTGAGGCTGGTGCTCCAATACAGGCACCTTGGAACTGTTACTTTTTTCCTGTCATGAACGTTAAAGTCCGGCTCCGTGTTTGTGTTTTTGTACATCTTGTACCTTAAACAGTTATTCCTGGAGCATAACAGTAGCTGCGAGAATCTCCCACCCCATGAAGATTTCCAGCACCCCGCTATTTTAATTTTAGAAGACCACCAGATCTTTGTCATTTTGGTCCCCCAGAAACTCAGAATCAAAAGAAGAAAAAAATAAACCATAAATGCTTTCATAAATGTTAATTGCATTTCCCTTTTGTAGTCTCCAGAACAGATTTTGCTTTTGCTTTTAGAATAATATTGCCCTCCCGTGGTCAGACAACAGTAAGTCTGTGAGCTATTGTCAAAGGTCTGCTTGCACATCGTTCAAAAATGCTTAATTATTTTACGTGCATATATGATTTAGTGAGACAAAAGTCTTTTTTGGGATTACTTGCTCTTACTGTTTGCTCACTAGAGTTCACCCTTGCAGGTTTAGACATCTAACCCAATTCACCTTTTCATCCTGTGGTGAGATTGGCTCGTCAGAATGATTCACTGCTTTTTACTGTGAAACGGAGACAAGAATTTCACGCAGCAGTCTAAGGACACTCAACAGAAGACACCTTCGTTCCTTCCAAGGGCCTCAGGGTCAGCCACCCCATTGGAGGTCAGTTCCAAACCTACAATTGATTTTTGTCTGATGGGAGATTTTAGAGAAGCGCAGAGCGGCAAGCCTTTTCCACACTGTAAATTGCACGATCAAAGCCCGGATCATCTCATGTAGGCCCTGAAGGTGACTCACCAATACCATCATAAGACAGTTTACTTCAAAACACCTACAATACTTAGCTAAGTTTTAGAGTTGTATAACACCGTGGGTTGTTGATTTGATATTTTGTCACTCCCTTTTTATTCTTTCTTCTGCCTTTCTTCCTAATCGTTGGAACTTAGTTTGTCAGTTTATACCAAGCTGGAATTTATCTGGCAGGATAATTGGATCTCCTAGCAAAATGTCACATTAAATAGGAACTATGGATAGTGCCCCTGCAAAACTAGTTAATGGGAAAAAATGTTTAATTGCTGCTCGAGTAATATTGATCAAATGCAGTCATTCTACCTATGCATTTCTGTATTAGATACTACCATAACCTGCACAATACAGACAGACCCATGCTTGCTCAGATGGATGGACTTGAATTTCAGAGAGGTGCTTCTGGAAACAGCACTGCTTGGGTGAATATATTTCTGCTGGGCTCTGCTGGGAGTGATGATTCTTGGTGGGTGGTGGTTATGACTGAAGGCTTGTTTATGTGGAGGACTCGTATCCTATAACCTGGTATCTCTTCATGGGATCTTGAAACTAAGCATGAAACTGGAGCGTCGAATCCTGTCCCACTGTGATTCCCACATGGAATCACAGAAGTGTGGGGAGAAGGGACCTATGGAGCTGCCTGCTCCACCCTCCTGCTCAGTGCAGGACTACCACCAGTACAAGATCATCTTGGCCGTGGCTTTGTCTAGCCAAATGCTGAAAACCACCTAGCACAGAGGCCACAGCTTCTCCAAGTGGCCTGATCCAGTCAGTGCTGTGCAACCCTCTCTATAAAGAACTGTTTGCTAATGTCCAACATGAATGTCCTGGCTTGCAAATTGTGGCCATTTCTCCTTCTTATACTTTCTGCCGCTACCCATAAGGGTTCATCTCCGCTGTCTTTACAACCACCTTCCAAGTAGTTGTAGCTGCTATTAGGTTGCTCCTTAGTTGTTTGCACCACTTGGTTCCCAGCCTGCCCTGAAGCATGGGGATCCTGCCCCAGTGCAAAACTTCACACTTCTCCTTGCTGAGTGTCATGAGGTTTCTGTTCTTTTGGCCCTGACCTTGAGTTTGTCTCAGTTCCTCTGGAAGGTGGCTCCGTCAGCACTTCCCCCAAATTAGGCACTCTGCACTACCCTCCGGGTCACTAATGAAGCCGTTAGGGTGACACGAACCCCAACAGAGTCCCTGTTGATTACCAGCTGTCAACCAGACCCTGAGCCACCGATTTCTACCCTCTGAGCGCGGTGGTCAAGCTGTTTGTCAGTGCGTCTAACTGTGTTTGCCCAGCCCACTCTTCTTCAGTGTGCTTATGACAATGGTGTCAAAAACCTCGCTAAAGTCAAGGTGGATTACATCTGCCGCTTGCCGCTTTCCCCATAGCTTCTTGTCTCAGCCTAGAGGGCAGCCGTAATTGTCATCCTGTGACTGATTAATATTCCTGGCTCTTTCTCCTCTTACATTATTTCCAACTGAGGAGCTTATAATTTTTTGCTATTAATCCCAAAGAGCATGACCTTGTATTCTGCAGTACTGAATTTCGACTCCTTTCTGTTATTCCAGTCCTCAAGGCTGGCAGCTTTTCATCTTCCCTAGAATACTATGATCTGTCCCTGTATTTTAAATGACTCTCAACTTTGATTGCAAGTTGACTCAGAATGGGGAGTTTGAGAAATTACAGCATGAAAGGAAGTAGACTTGGCATGGACTTGGCTTCAGGGTAGTGCTGTTCTGCGTTGCGCTACAGAAGGATTTTTTAGTGAAAAATTTTTCTTCCCTGCAATCCCCAGTGCATGGGAAAATCATTTCCAAAAGGTATATAGGGAGTGAAGGGAGTGTGACCTAGAAAAACTAGTAAGATGCATATGTCAAACCCAGTTAATTTTTTACTAATGATACTGATGTATATATATAAAATGCTGAACAGAATGCTTATCTTTCCCGTGTTTGGCTTTAGGCTATATTCCCCATCAAAGGCAAAGAGACCTTGTTGACACTTTCCTGGTGAGTAAATCAGTCAGGAGAGCAACATATTTCTTTTCCAAGAAACATACAGAAAACCATGTACTGGAAATTAGGACTCCTGGGTTTCCCAGAGCTCAGCATATTCTTGAAACAAAGGTATTCAGGCTCCATCCTACTTCCTCCCTTGCCTGTGCAACTCTCTGGTCTCATCATACTGCTTCTGTCCACCATCATCCTCCTTCCCAGCTGGTGATGCAGGAGCACTGTGGTGAGCGGGGACAAAAGGGCCTTTCACCCTGTTCCTGTGCACCCACTTGTGTACTGGACCCTTCATAGCTGACCAGGGATGAGTTGGTCCATCTTAGCTGCAGGTATTTTCTCTTTTACAAAGTGTGAATGAGGCAGTGTGGTAATTCTATGCAAATCCATGCACAGATTAAAAAATTAATCAAATTCTGAAATTTTCATTTAAAGAGATTAGTCTTGAAAAATCCCCCATCTAATCCTCCCAGAATAGTTACTTGGAACAAACCTTCGCCGCTTTGTTTTCCTCCTGGGTTCAGTGCATCTCCTGGAAAATTTTCTTGTAATGCTTTTGGGACCATCTGGAGCAGCAAGTTTGAGTTTGAGCAGGGCTCACCAGGCAAATTGAAGTTGATATATCAAATGATAGAAAAGATGTGTCAGTAAGTGGGAACATGGGAGTTTAAGGCAGTAACATCTCCGCGCTGTTGTACTTCACAGGTAAACTCCCATGGTAATACATGAAAAATGGAAGCGGTAAGCCTCGGTGAGTGTATCGGTAATTTATGTACCACGAGGCCAGAAGAAAGTCATGTAGCAAGAAAAACGAGTAGCGAGAGACACTGCTAAAACTTGCTGTGTCTGGTAGTTTACTGCTGTAACAAAGATGTAATCTGCCTTTTAGAACTTGAGTTCAAAATTATCCTCAAACAATTGGGGTTTGATCCAGTGCCATCTCAAATATTCTCCAAGCCCCTCAGGGATTTTGGAATTGACCCATGGTGGGCCAGCCACTGATCACTGCCACACTGGGGGACATCCAGAGAAGTCCTGATAACATGAAAATAAACTCACTTAGACCCCTGAACATCTCAGTTAAATTAACTATCCCGGAGCCTTAATACACAGCATCCTCCAATCTTGCAGCATCTGAAATGATGTGTGATTGGGTTGGCCTGCAACAAGCCCAATTGCCCCGACTTCAAGAAAACCGCAAGCCCGCAATGCCAACCCTGGAACAAACCTCCAACCACAGCACCTGGAATAGCTCAGCTCTGCCCAGTGATGGCAGACTGGCCCCTAGAAGGGAATATTTTTCTGGCTTTCGGGTACCTGCCATGAAGCAAGGTGCAGGCTCATTTTTCTCACTGCACATCCACTCTTTGTTCAACTCTTTTCCTCCCCAGCGTGGCTCTGAGTTCATGGCTCAGACTATGCCCCCTTATGTCCATGCTTTTGGTCTCATGCCACCATCCAATTTACCTGGCATCTTACCACATTTCTGCCCCTAGTGTTGGATTGTTTCTGTCTCCCTCTGACTTTGGCTCCTTGCCTGCAGAATTGCTTTAATTAAAAAGTTAATGAAAGGTAATGCAAACGAGTGCTTTGCCTGTATTTTATCACAGTCCAGCTCCCCTCCCTCCCTCTTTCCCAGAGATGGTGAAAATGAGGAGCTGGGGTTTTACTGCTTTTTGTTGTGAGTATTAACAGTGGAAATTTCTGCAGGCTTAGGAGGAGCCCTATGAAGAAAGAGCTTATAATGGTAATGTATGCAAACAAGTATGTAGATGGTGAACATTATTCATCAATGAAAGCTGAGGAAGTTTTCATTTAAAAGGGATTAATCTAAACCCCTTACAGTCCTCCTGCTCTCTTTGGAACAGGCAATTCTTAGCATCGTTTTCCTCCTAAGCTTAGCACAAACTTCTAGGAAACTTTCCAAAAGACTGTCTATACCCCAACGCCAAATTATCCCAAGCAGGGACAAAGGGAAGGTGTAAAACCTGAGTCCCACCTAGTGCCCGTAGCATGTCACCTTATATCCATATAGAAGAGAGCCCGTTCATCCCTATGTGATTTCCCTGAGAAACTGGGGAACAAAGATTAATGTGTGAAGCAATATGAGTCACATCATCAGCCCCTTCTCCCAGCCCAGATTCCTCCCAGCCAGCAGTGGGAAGAGGAAAATGCAGGGATGTGAGGATGTAATTTCCCCACGTGCAATGCACAGCAACTAACTGGCAATTACATAATTTCTAGACCCAGCATCTGTGGAGGTAGTCTGGGAGCTGCCATTTGGATTGTCTTTCTTTCCAAGGATACCTATTTCTCAGTGTGGGGTGATGTTCAGTTCTTCTGATCTTGTTTTTAAAGCCCTAGTAAAATGAGTAGGAGCTTTATTTTTTGTTAATATCTACAGTGGATTTTGTAGTGCTGATTTATAGTTGTTCTCTGATGCCATTTAATACCCAGTGCCTGAGACTGTATAAATAAATTACATAAAAATGGATTTGTGGCATCATTAGCAGCACCCCCATTCCAAGGGGAACCTCCAGTGAGCCTGCATGTCTAATCAGAGCTGACAAGGAGCAGAGGTACACACTGAGACCTCCAAAGCTAATGGGTCTGTGCCAAATTCAGTTCTCTGTTGCATTGGTGTAAAGTTAGATAACCTCTGTAAAAAACAGGGGGGTTTACACTGGATTTACTGTGGTTACACCTGTGCACTGAGATCAGTGTCAGACAGCGTGCCCTAAAATCCTTAGAAGCAATGGAAAGACACATGCTGACTTCAGCAGACTCTGGATCAGGCCTCGATGGTTAAAATATAATCTGAGTTCAGAGTGCAGAAAACAGATTACATGCCTGCTATTGTAGCGAAATGCTTTCCAGAGCAAGCATTAGCAGTATGTACACAAGTGCTAGATGAATTAAGCTGGCATTTATTTTTTTCAGCTCCAGTAGGAGAGGATTGCTTTTAAACAACTCGTGCCTGCTGTGTCGTGTCTGGAGCTGGAGCTGAGCGGAGCCACCAGGAGGGCACGTGTGACAGGAGCTGCAGGTGCAGGTCTGGTTGTGCTCAATTCCCCCGGACTTCAGGGTCAGCCATGCACAGAAACATCAAGGCAGAGACGGAGCCTGTTAAAAGCTTTGGGGCTTTATTTTCTTAAATTCCCTTGGCTCCATTCAAGCCTTTTTCTCCTACCACTTCTGCAAATCCTGTATCGCCCCTCAGACAAGGCGACCTGGGGCGTGATGCACTTCTGTTCTGTAACACCTTCCTCTGATTGCACTGTGCTGCCAGGTGAATCAGAGACCTACTGGGAACAGAGATGCTAATCTCAGTTCCTGAGAGGCGTACAGCTGACTTCACTGGTGTTAGCACGGTTACTCTGGCCCTCATTGTAAGCGGGCTGAGGCTCAGTGGTTTAAACTGCTGGCAGCATCAGCTGCCGTGAAGTTTAGGAGTCTAGTAACAAAGTGGTCAGGATACCCTGTCTTTTATCCCTCCTTGTGATTGAAAAGGCAGTCCTGACCAGTACCTAAAGGGAGTGTAGATAGGTAGTTTATCTGCTCTGTGTTTTGCCTTTAAAATCTGTTTCTCTTAAGCATTGAATAATTTTTTTCTCTGGCAAACCTATGATTCTCCATATAGTTTTCCCTGCAAGTCCCTTGTCCAATAGATTTCAGTGTGCCCAAGTTTCATTGCCTGAGAAGGTGCCTGTGTGGAGGTTTTCACAGGGCCTTTGAGTCCTTGCAGCAAAATAAGGCAGATTTAGACCCAGAGGAGCTGTTGGCAAGCTTGTCTGGCTTAATGATTAACACTTTGCAATGCTATGGGAGTGTTAGGACAAAGAGACCTCTGGACTTGTGAGCTCTCTCAGAAGAAGCCAGCCAGAGGCCTTACACCAAAACGCATCCATTTACTAGAGAGAGGATTAACTCTCTCAGGTAATTTGAATGGTCTGTGATGGAGTGTGTTGCCTGGGCTGCTTCAGCCTCCTGGCACCCTGCCTTAATTGCCTGCACCATAATTCCTGTGAGCAGGAGAGATGCAGATCTTTGATCCTGAGAAACCAGCAGTGAACTTGCTGCTGGTTAACAGAGGAAAGGAGAAATTCTAGGAGGGACTAGATGCATGCATGCTGGCAGGGGCTGCCTTTCCTCTGTCAGGACAAGTGCCTGCCCTTGAGCAGTCGAGATCCTTTGGTTCATGCTCATCTCTGTTGCATATAATGCCAATACTCAGTGGAGACGAGCTCAAATGGGCTTTCACAGACATGGCTGGCAACTTCTCCTGGATCTGAAGTCCTATTTGGGTCTAAATGTGATTTTAATGGATAATGAGAGGACTAAAAGATAAAAGCAAATGAAGCCTTGTGTTAATTTACTTTTTGGTGGGGAAGCCTCATTACTGGACTCTCTGTGACCACCAGCAGCAAGGGATCAGGCAGTCAGCAAGCCTGTTGTTTTTCGCTGTCTGTCTGATGCTGCAGGGCCACATGGGGCAATGCACAGCCAGAGAATGAGATCAGCATTTGGCTAGCATGAGGAAGGGAGTTAATGTAGTGAAAAGCTGTTCCACCCATACACCCCGCTCTCTCTGGGACATAGAGCGGCTTCCACAGTTTGGAAAGGCATCAAAAGTTGAGCAAATAGAAATGATGGCTTGCCAGTGGCAAATCTACAGCGATGGGAAAGCTGGGCTCACCTTCCCTGTGGGAGGTGATGGCATGCAGGGGAACCACAAGCTGACAGGTAGTTTGAATGTGACACTCCCCTTCCCTCCCTCCTGCCTGGGCAAAGGTTTGAAAATGCTGCTTGGTATGGCACCTTCATCTAGAGCCAACAGGAACTAGAGCTCCATGGTTCATATTTTGACCTCCCTACTCTCCCTGTGACAGCCCTGCCTCTTCTGCTAGTGTTCACTTTCCCTTGCAGGTTGGAGGGTGCCGGCTGCCCCAGCTCTCAAGGACTGGCCAGTGTTGGCAGAGTGTGTACAAGCCCACTCCACCGAGCAGATTGATTCAGCCCAGCCACTCTGCATAGCATGTCCCTCCGTGAGCACGCACTGTTCCTCTTCCGCAGCGCGGTGGGTACTGTCCAGCCAGCGCAGATGCTGAAGAGGGCTGTGAAGCTCCAGGGAGACAGGTGCCCTCAGCTGCTGGTGAAGGGCTGGGCCTTTCCAGTGAAGAGGGACCTGTACCTCGTGGGTTTTGGCAAAGCTGTGCTGGGGATGGCTGCGGCAGCAGAAGAGATCCTGGGAGACCACCTCATTCGGGGGATTATCAACGTGCCACTAGGCATCCAGGAGAGCCTGCAGCGAGCAGGAATGCAGTAAGGGGGGCTGTGTCTGGACAGTTTGGGGGGGTAGGCTGCCAGATTTGTCCTCTGTGGGATGTTGCTGTGAATCCCTTCCATCCTTTCCAGCTGCCCACCCCATCCACCACACCACCCTGGTCAACCTCCATCTCATCCCAATGGCACTAGTGACACAGACAATCTCTTGCACTGGATGCAGTGCCTCCCCAGCCCTGGGGAAGAGACAGCAAAGGCCACCTCCCTGCCCTGGTCACTTGCCATACACCTCTGGTGCACCAGGCCCATTTGCCTGCTGAGCGACAGCCTGTACATGTCAGTGGTGGATTGCTTCTCTTACCTCACCAGGGAGATGCTCCTGAAGCCACACAGCAAAATCCAAGTTATTGAAGGTGCCAAGAACAACCTCCCAGACCCAGAGGCTCTGAAAGGAGCAGTTGCCATCCAGGAGTTGGCTGAGGGTCTGACCGTGGACGACCTGCTCCTTGTGCTCATCTCAGGTAGTGTTGAGATCCCAAGGAGTGGGCTCTGGTGATGGCCTTCCAGCCGCTTGCCCACACATGGCTGTGCAGCAGGGAAGCACTGTGCATAGGCTGGCCCTTTCAGTGCTGACACTTGCACCCCTGTGATTTTTCCTCTCCCTTCTCCCACCAGCCTTTCTCCAGGAATGCAGCGGGGGAGGGCACAGGGCTGGCTGCTGCTGCAGTGGACACGCTATCTCCCACCACAGGGGAGAGGCTGTGCTATTCAGGGTGGATCCTGCAGTTGTGCCACCGTGGTGGCACAGCCTGCCAGCTGTTCTCACCTCTTGGCAAGCAGATGATTTCTTCCTGCCCCCTCCTTATATTTGGGAACGCAGACTTGGAAAAGCAAGCACTTGGTAGACTTGCATGCTCCGAATTCATGCAGGGATGTTAGTCTGTAAGCTGACATTCAGGACTGACCCTTCCCAGGGCTTTGCTGCTTCCCAGCCAGTGGAAATGAGGCCCCCAGGTTCCAACACAGTAAGTTGCACGCATTCCAGGGTCAGCTCTGAACACCCCCAGGTCCTGTCTGCTGGGCCCCCAGGCTGTCCCCAAACTCAGGGAAGGTGTAAGGAAGGTGGATATTGTGCATCAGAGGGATGCAGTGACATCACCCTAGCCTTAGCTCAGCTGGCTGAGTGGATGTCACCAGGCAAAGGCATGCATGGGCTTGGAGCAGCTCTGTAGGAACCCCTTGATCTCCTCTGCTCAATGATTGTTCCTCTGTGGATGCTGGAGCCTCATCTGGTACAGAGAGAGTAGTGCTGCTAGGCAAACACCCAAGCAACTGGAATCTAGCTGCGCTTGCTAGGGATTCCCCTGGGCTTTCTCCTGTCCTTTGGCTATGGGGATCTCCAAGAGACTCCTCAGCCCTTCAGGGAGCCTGTACAGCATCTCCCCGTGGTGACTCCCTATGCACGTGCACTCCCACACAGCAGCCGGTCCCCAACTGCTCCTGCCTCTCAGCTAGATCCCTGGCTACTGACTGAAACACAGGCATTTGCATTTGTTTTTCTTGCTCATCATGTTTTATTGATGCTGATTTGTCTCAAACCTCCAAGCAGGCTTTGCCTTTTGGCAGTAGCTTTAAGCTGTACTCCTGTGCATGTTCACTCTCTGCTCAGATCTTGCTCCTTTCTACTCTGTATTTTCCATCCCATTAGACCCCTTTTTCTTTGCCTTCTTTTCCACATTTCCAATGCCTGCTTGTATCAGACAGGATTCCCATCAATGAGGCTATCACCCTGGACTCTGGGTGTGCTTTGTCCTTTGTGTTACTCTCTCCCCCTTACCTTTCCTCCCAGGCCTAGACGAGTGCAGTTCAGCAGTTTCTGATCTTGCTGCAGCTATAGCTGGCATTCTTACACGCTGTCCTGAATAAATGGAGCCAGCAAAGCAGGTGGTGTCTCCTTCTGCTTAGCACTGACTGCTATGCAAGTGGTGGAGCCCATGCTCCTTGCTCATCCCTCCAGGTAGCCCTTGAAAATTAGTGTGATGACACACTAGTAGTCTGATAGTAATGGGGATAGTAATTGCTGTCCCTTCTCTGTCATCCCCACAACACTGCAGGCATGTGGTACCCTGGTACAGTGAGGTTTACGCTGCCTGGGTGAAATGCGTAGCTGACTGCAGACTGTGCAGGGCAGTAGTGATTAAAACCCATTGGTGAAGACGACTGAATTCTCCAGAGATGTCAGCGTAGTTCCCCAGCCACCTCTGCTTTCCCGCTGCGCACTGATGAGGGAAGAACAGCCTTGCTTTCCTCCTGTCCTCCTTTTCCTGATGTCCTTGCCATCTCTTCTGCATCCTAGGGGGTGGATCAGCCCTACTGCCTGCTCCCATCCTTCCCATCCTCCTCGAAGAGAAGGAGAAACTCACAAAGATGCTGGCTTCCCGAGGAGCTGCCATACAGGAGCTGAACATTGTCCGGAAGACTCTGTCCTTGCTGAAGGGTGGAGGGCTGGCCCGGCTCGCATATCCTGCACAGGTAATCAAGGGGAAGCCCCTGCTTGCCTAGGGATCACCCATCCGCCATCAAAACAGGGGTTTAATCAACCAACCTAAGCACACTCGCAGGGTTTTTCTCCTTACTGAGTCAACAACCTTTGCACGCTGTTTTGGGACAATGTGGCTCAGATTTCTCTGAGGACCCAAACTCTCAGGGAGACAGAGATAGAAGAGGGGGAATTCAGACTCGGCGAATGTCGGCCATCCCATCACACCGCTCTCAGCAGACCCCAGCCCTCACCCAGCAGGCACTTCCAATGTGCTGGTGCTCCACCACAGCACTTTTGGGGCTGGGGCCGACCCTTGGCTCCCCTGGGGGCTGTTCTCAGCATGTGCCATTGCTGAGCCCACACTGGGTTATCAGCCTGACAAGTGCAGCAGCACAGGTTACGTCCTCCAGTGTGACAGTCCAGCATCAAAGGACTTTGTAGATCTGTGGGTTCAAGATGGGCAAGGTGACGCTCATGCAACCATAAAACAAAAATGGGCCAATATCTGCCCCTGTCTCCATCTCCTTTGACATGGGGGTGGCGCGAGTGTAACTCAGAGCAGTGCTTATCCCAGGGCTCTTGTGTGGTCACCTGTCTCTGCCTCCCGCAGTAATCAGTGGGTGTTTCTTTTTGTAGGTGGTGAGCCTCATCCTTTCTGATGTGATTGGTGACCCCCTGGACATCATAGCGAGTGGGCCCACTGCTCCCAGCTCCCACAGTGTCCAAGACTGCCTTCAGATACTCACCAAATACAACGTGCTGCACAACCTACCCAAGTCAGTGGAAACAGTCCTGTCCAGCTCTCCCACCAAGACCCCTGCTCCAGAAGACTATGCCCACGTTTGCAACATCATCATCGGGTCAAATACGCTGGCTTTAGATGAGGCCAAACGCCAAGCCGAGGGCCTGGGCTACACAACTCTGATTCTGAGCACGGCAGTCTGTGGGGAAGTCAGCCACGTTGCCATGCTGTACTGCCAACTGATCCGGCTGGTCTGCCTGGGCTTCACCGGCCTCGGAGAAGGGCCTCTGAGTGACAAGGTGAGAGGGAATCTCCTGCAGCTGGCATCAGAGCTAGAGATCCCGGGTTTGAACCTTGCTGAGTTTCTACAGGCCCTGCGAGAATTAGGGCCTGAAAGACCAGTCTGTATCCTGGCTGGCGGAGAAACCACGGTTCAGCTTCAAGGAACCGGCAAGGGCGGGAGGAACCAGGAGCTGGCGCTGCGCGTCGGGCTGGGGCTGCACAGGGCACAGGCTACAAAAGTCAGCAGCTCCCCAGGGAGATGCGAAATCCTCTTCCTCAGCGGGGGAACAGATGGGCAGGATGGACCGACGGAAGCAGCAGGGGCCTACTGCAGCCCAGAGCTGGTGGATGAGGCGCTGCAGGAGGGCCTCGATGTGGAGGCCTTTCTCAGCAACAACGACTCCTATACGTTCTTCAGCCAATTCCAAGGTGGGCATCACCTCCTGGTGACAGGCTTGACAGGCACCAATGTCATGGACATCCAGGCCATTTTAATTAGAGCCACAGAAAGGTCATGAGAGCTGCCTTTGCAGATACCAGATGCATTTAATTAGGACTGGGGTAAATGAAGGCATCAACGCTGCAGACAAACGTAAACTACTTAAATTAGGGCTCACTGTCAAGGGTGCCAATATCTTTGACAGAAGGAATTCACTAATTAGACACAAGTGGATGTCCACAGCAAAAAGCAAGCACTTGTAATTGGGATCAGAGGAAGGTAAGAGGTCACATGGCAGACACAGAGGCTGGATTTAACGCTTCTGCTGAGAGCCACCACTCTTGTGACTGCTTCAACTACAGTTAAAAGATGTGGGGAAATTAAGGCCATGGTAGGGCTGCCAGGGAGAGCCCTCACCATGGCTGTTGCACCTCCAGTGCCCCAGCTCAAAAGCAGCTCATCAGGGGGCTTTTGCAGATTCACAGAAGTGCATTACAGTGGCCAAAGGATGTAAAAGCAAGGCTTGCCCAGCTGGAAGTGCAGAGGTGCTGGGCAAACACAGTGGGAAGGGGATACCCAGCACCAGCTCCACATGCCAACACAGCGCCCTGCAGCTCCTCCCACACCAGGGTGCCTGAGGCAAGACAGAGACCCCGCACACTGCATGACGCACACCCAGCAGCGCGGCTGAGGAGCATGTTGGCTGAGAGCAGCGTTTTGTCTCGAATGCATGACACAAGAGCAGTGCACAGTGAGAGACGCAGAGGGTGGGATACCTTCACTGTGCAGCACAAGAAAGGGGACGATTGCAGTGCAGTGTCAAGGCAATGGAGGTGAGCCCTTCACCTCCAGCCTCCTTCCCTCCATGGGGACATCTTCCCTGCTGATCCCTGTTGGGAGAGCCTCCGTGCCAGCAGTGTGTATGCTATGAGCTTTCACGGTGTTGTTTTCTAACCGCCTCGAAAACAGTCACACAGCCAGCCTGAGCCACTGACCTTTCTTCTGTGCCGAGGCGGAAGTCGCTGTCACTCTGATTAACTCCACTAATTCTGCAGAACAAAAGGCAAGGAAGCCTTCACGCTCAGCTCTCCTGACCTATGCTGCTGAGCTGATCAAAGGGCGAAGCTGCCAGAGCCGTGCCTTGACAGGGAGCTGCTCACCCGCATGTATAAGGACGTGGTGGTTAGCATGGTTTCGTCACCTACTGCAGTACAATATGTGGGAGAGCAGAGATAAGCCGGGTTTCTCAAGACGTGGAACCCACGGTGGGGCTGGATTTCAGTAGGGCTCTGCCTGTAGCAACAGGCACGGTGATGGTTTTGGCCAGTATGACCCAACATGTCCAACTCCTTTTGAATATCCTCCTGTTTGTTACAGCGCCTAAGTGGGAGCTGGGCTCCTTTGAAAACCCAGCCCTAATTTAACAGGACATGCTTGACTCAGACTCTTTCCAGACAGACCAACCTACTCCCTGTGGCTGATCTCGTGACATAAATATACCGTCCTGCCAACACTGTGAGTCGTGGTGTCTCACTGAACTCTGTTCTGCACCCCGCTGCAAGACGGATGGGAGGATAGATTTTTGAGGAGGATGCGACACCTCCTGCTTTGATTTTGAAGCCAATATCTAACAAGCAGGGATATCAGCAGGACTGTCACGGGGACCCTTATCGGTGCCAGGCTGGCAGCTGGGCTGTCTGGGCCACAGCCCAGGCATAGTGTCAAGGCACAAGCCTGAGGATTTCAAAACCCCAGTCTTACCCGGTGGTTTAAACTCATCCACACATCTCATATGTCCTGCGAGTCTGAAGGTCTTCTGTAACATGCCTGAACTTGCTCATGCTGGCAAACAGCTTTGAGATCTGCCAGGGAAAACCTGCCAAGCATTATAAAGCTCGCTGTGCCCCTGTCATGTCAGGTGGTGGTTGCGCAGGAGAAGCTGCTTTGTGCTGGGCATTTTTCCTCCAGAGGTTGCTGGCAGGTCGCCTCCTCCATGCCCGGCATGCTAGCACCGCAGGGGCACTAACACATGCAGTGATACAGCCAAAAAGTACAGACTGCGGCCAGGATAGCCAGCTCCAAAACGTTGTTAATGCTTGCTGTCCAATTCTGCTCCAGTGAAATCCAGAGTGATTCCGGTTTTGGGCTGGGGTGCCTGGCAGAAGGGTCACTGGCATCTTCAGCAGCAGGCCTGGCGTGCCAGCCT
Organism: Gorsachius goisagi; assembly: GCA_018403395.1. Lineage (NCBI taxonomy): Eukaryota > Metazoa > Chordata > Aves > Pelecaniformes > Ardeidae > Gorsachius > Gorsachius goisagi. The sequence continues at coordinate 74,917 of BOSO01000614.1, read as the reverse complement.
AGGCACACTGTAACAGGCCCACTGTAGCCCTGCCACATCGCCGGGCACGTCCTCGGAGCTGCTGCATCACAGTCAAGTTCACCAGACCTTGGGCTAGCGCTCACTGGCTTCTCCTGGGAAATGCCTAACACACGTACCCTGAGCAGTGTCCTTGCTTTCTAAACAGTGACTTTTCACTAGTGGTTAAAAAGAGTTTGTGCTGGGGAGGGGAGAGGACTAATAACAGCTTTGATGAAAGGATGGAGCTGTTTGAAGTGTACTTCACACCTACATTCACTTGGCCTCCATATACAGTGTTTGTTCTCGTCCCTTCTTTTCTAACAAGGGGTAACAGGACAGGGGGAGGTTGATCAAGGACACCCAGGTCATAGAAACACTTTTCCTCCTCTGATGCTCCTACCTGCGTAGGACAAAGCTCCATTTCTGAGCAATTCCTTGGGTGGACCTTGTGCATCTTCTGCCTGGGGAGGGATGGAGCTTCAGAGTGCGCGCACCCATTACAAACGAGGCATGGGTTTAGTCCTCTGGCCAGTGCTTGGCACAGAATCACCCATTACTGCTCTGGCCCAAAGCCATCTCCCTTGATCCTGCAGTCCCTTTTCTGACAGCAAACGACTCCACGCATGAGCCAGCACACATTTGGGCCGCACTGGTCAGGTTTTGCAAGGATTTGCAAGATAACAGTTGCATCTGAAGATGCAACAGCATCGCTTACCTGCCAAGTAACGATTTGTATCTGGGCTGTCAGAGCCTGCCAGGAGCGACGACTTCCCCATCAGGAACTTGAGTGGTCACCACAGGGCTCTGTAGCTTGCCCACGCTGCCCTGGATGGGATGCGAGCACCACATGAGCGTAGCCAGGCAAATGGAGAAACCCAGAGTGCAACTGTGGTCACACCAAGCAATCCCAGTGTGTGGGCTGGGCCCAGCTCCGCACCGTCCTGGTTTTGGGGTCGATTTGCTCTCCTTAGCGGGCTGCTCGTAGCCAAACAGTGCTAATGGCCAGGAAAAGTAACTGCGTTATTAACAGCACGAGCTTTTGGCAGTAAATTAAAAATCTTGGCTGCCGCCCTTGGCTCTGCTCTTGCCTCTTAGGAGACATTAATATCGCAGCTCCCCAGCATTCCCATTATCACTTCATTAAGGATCCAATAATGATAAATGTGGATGGTTTTATTTTGCACAGAGCCTGATTAATGGCTAATATTTCACTAGGTGTTAATGGGGCCCTTCCTTTATGGAGGGATCGGAAGGGGGCTGCCTTTCATCTCCTCCACAAGCCGGGTAATTTTCACTATTTTCGCTAATGTGACAGATTTAACGCAAACCTTGAAGGAGCAGCTGAGGCCTCTTGAGAAACTTTGAAGAGCATCATGCTTGGGACAGCCCTTGCCACCGTGGCTGTTCCCCGGCTCCTTTCTTTTTATGATCTTCTTCCTCCTCTGTCCCGCCAGCAGCACCTCCTTCCAGTGACTGCATCTGGGTGCTGCCAGGGGCTGTCCCCCATCTCCCAGGATAGTGGGGGGCAAAAGCAAAGCAGGGGTCTCCTCAGGTGTGAGCGCACCAGCACAGCCACTGGGGCTCTCTGCAGCAGACACAGTGCAGAATCAGGCCCAGCCTTGCAAGGGGGCGCAACGCAAGGAGCAGGCTTGTGCCGGCCTCACTCCGAAGCAGCTCGGCACCCCTCACCTGCCTCCCGAGTGGGCTGGGGAGCCCAGCCTGCAGGACAGAGCCAGCAGCCCTCCCCTCCAGCATCCCAAGGGGGAGCTTCGGTGGCTCCTCTGAGGCTGGTTCCTGTCGCACAGGGGCTGCTCTCCGCTGTAGGACCCTGGTGTAATGCACGGCTTCAATCCCTATATGAAGTGGGATGTATAATCACATAGGAATAAAAAGCCATACAAGACAGCAGGCCACAAGGTGCTCCACGCTGGCAGGGTGACAGGCCAGTCCCTCTGCAGTGGCTGCCACGCCCCCGCTGGGATGAGGCTGGGTCCCAGGGAGCCCCCAGGAGCCCCCCCAGCCCCTGTGCAGGATCCATGGGGAGACAGGAGCCCTGCATCAAACAGAGAAGAGAGGCAATGTTTCAGCCAGAAAGCATGGGAGGCCCTGAGCTGCTGGAGAGGGAGCCCCATGGGGTGTCAGCACCCACTCCCAGCTAATGAGGGCCTCTCACCCCAGCCCCTCCCTTGGAGCCAAGACAAGACTTGCCCTATGGTACCCCCAGACCTCCCCTCTGCCCACCCCCATCCCAGAACGTCACCCTCCAGGGGCTCTTTCAGCCTGGGCACCCTCTGCTTGCACCACCATCATCCCCAGGACTTTATCAGCTCCACCAAGGCAATGGGTACCACAACCCTCCAAGCACCATCAGAAATGCCTGGTGGAGAGGAGAAAAAGGAGCCAACCCCCCACCGCAGCAGCGGGAGCATCCTCCACCATCTGACAGAGACAAGGAGAGCCCAGTGGGTGGAGCAAGCAGTTGCAGGGAGCTGTCAGAGCACAAATCCCCAGGCAGCCCCATTAGGAGCAGCTCCCAGCTGCCTGCAGGAGCTCTTGACAGTGGGCCAGGCACCAGCACAAACAAGCACAGATCCTTCCCCAAGCTGGACGTGGGTGGAATGAGACCAGGGAGCTATTGCCCCGGGGAATGCTTACTGAGCAGCACTGGTATGGCCACCATGGGCAGCCCCATGTGCTGGGGTAGAGGGGGTGACCAGGGCAGGCTCCCAGACGAGCCCACCCAAGCGGTGCTGGGGATAAAGCCAAGTGGTGGCCAGCAGCAAAGGGGGGTTTGTGCCACCTCCTCTCCTCCTGCCCTTCTCTGGCAGCTGCTCACATCTCAGTGGCGATTCTGGCATCTGTGGGATTGGACAGGAGGGGACGGGTGTGGGCTTGTGCAATGCAGTCCAGACATGCACCAAGAAGGGAAGAGCTTCCTTTAGCTAAAAGAAGAGCAAAGCAGTGATGCATGGCCATGCTCTGCCTGCCAAGGGCACCAAAAAGCCTCTTTTCACTGGCCTGAGAGACCATGGCTGATCACCAGCCTCCAGCCAAGCACTGCGGCATTGCCTTGGGCAGCACCAGAGGGGCTGAACCACCCCAGAGACATCACCCTGGGCTCCCCTTAACCCACGAGGAGAAGCCTCAAGCTCCAGGCTGCCTTTCCAAGCCACGTGGCAGCACTGGGAAGCATCAATACCCTTCAAAACACTTCCAGAAGCCTTCCTCCATCCCCAGGGTGGGGGTTTCTCCTGAGGCTGGAGCAGCTCAGCAGGTTGGACTCTGCACATCATCCCTCACAGGATGCTCCTGCCCAGCCAGACCCTGCTCAGTGGACAGGTAGGGGTCCCCAGACAATGGTCCCCACATGCCCCCTCCCTGGGGCAGGGCAGGCAGGGGGCTGCCAGGCTCTGGGGAAGGGGGTAACATCCCTTGTACCTGCCCCACGCTGAACAATTTGGAGCAAGGGGGCATTTTTTGGTGCAAAACCTGGAGGGTTTGGTTTTCCACATCAGTGTTTCATGAGCTCTCACCCACCTGCTCCAAGAGCCACATCACTGCCGAGTTTTGGGAGGATGGAGGGGTCACCCTCACCCTGGAGGGAGGCAGCCCTGGCTCTCCCTCCAGCCAGGCTGGGCCATGGCAATTGCCAGATCAGGTGTTGTGGCTCTTCAAAAAGCCCAAATCTCACAGCTCGAGGGGCTTGACCCAACTAAAATCCCCAGCAAAACCCATGCAGGAGGCAAGCAGTGACAGCCATTGGCACAGTGGAGGGGGAAAAGCAGGTGAGTGACCACCACACTGGACCAAGCCAGGCATGGTGATGGTGCCACCAGGTCCTCGATCGCATCTTAACTGCCTCCAAACCCAATCAGCAATCAAGGTATCATCATTTGATGATTTGTAAAAAATGGTATGTTTGTGAATCACTGTACCCAGGATGGGTAAGAGCACCACCAGTGCCGTATTTGGGAGTAATTACTCTCCACGAGCATGTGAATCATTAGGTATAATTGCCCTAATAAATAAAAGGGAGATAACTTCAGTCTCTAGCCTAATCTAGCACAAGGTATTTTCAGGGTGAGCTGTGTGAAAGAAAACCAGGAGCGTGAGGCAGAGGAAAAGGAGAAAGAAAAGAGCTTCAAAACCTGGGCACACCGTTAATGCCTCCCACAGCAATCGAAGCCAGCCAGCAGTGACAGGGTCTCTCCCGCAGGTCCCTGCCAGAGTTTGGTGGCAGAGGATTTGCCCTAGAGGGCTCAGGTTTGGCTGCGACAGGGTTGTCCTTTCGCAGGGCAGCATGCCAGCTGGAGCATGACTTCTCCCAGCAAAAGTTTCTCTGCTGCAAAAATGCAATCAGGATAAAAAAAAAAAAAAAAGGATTTATTTTGGGGGTAATGGGGGGGCCATAGGTACTCAAGTCTAACAAACCTATGTTGCTTTTTGCCTGGGAAATGCTGGAATAAAAGAAACCCCCAACTCACCCCACTCGAAGTTGACATTTTGAAGTAAAGCAGCAATTTTCTTCTCCACTTAAAAATGTCATCACAAACTTTTGCTTAAAAAAAAAAAAAAAAGCAGCCTTCCCTGAGTGACATTTTAAGGGGAAATGTTGACTTAAAACCAGAAGGAAACCCCCCAACCCATGCAATGAAACATTTTGAACTGCAGTGTGACTCCTTGCAGGGAAATCGATAGTTTTAAAAAAAAAAAAAATATTGCAAGTAACTACAGATCCTTTGCAGACTGAATTTTCCGCAGGACAAACCCATCCTTGCAGGCAGCATCACTGCCCTGTCCTGGAGGAAACAGCATCCCCAATTCTGGGCAAATTTTCTCAAAAGCCCTGCAAAGCAAAGCAAAAAATTGGGACTAGGGCTGGCTTTGTCCCAGAGGGGTGGCAGGCAAGCAGTGCTGGCTCCATCCCATCCCCTTGAGATGCCAGCATGGGAGCTGCCCCTGCCCAGCCCAGCCTTGGCCATGGGGAGGATGCCGAGGCCAGGAGATGCCAGCACTGGGGTGGGGAGCCACAGCAAGTGATAGCAGGGTTTATTCTGCCTCCTCCGGGGCTCCCCACAGCCTCCATGGGGAGAAACAGGATTTAGTCTGCAACTCATGGGAATCCCTGCTTGCTCCCCAGGATGGTGGCTCATCCCTCCTCTGCTTGCAAGGGGGCTGGGCTCTGCCCAGAGATGCACCACAAGATTTGGCTGTGCCGTGCCACCTCCGCCTGCAGCCCATTTACTGGGAGGGGTTTGACCAGGAGCACTCTGTGCTTGGGCTCTCCCCGCACTGCAGTTATTGCTGCCTGGGTTTTGGCTTTTTAATAACCCATAATATGAGAAGCCTGCCCAGGGGAGCAGAGGGATTATTGGCAAATATCACTTCCCATTTGCCAGGCTTTGAGGGGCTTTAGCCACATGGATTAGCTGGGATTGGAGAGAGAGACACTGCCAGGCTGGGACAGACCAGGGCTGAATCCCTTTAACACAGGGCTGCAGTAGAATCCCGCAGACAAGAAGTATCTTCCAGCCTCTGAAGGAAAGGGACAGGTGGGAAGGGTTCTGGAATCCTAATTAGCTCTTCGATATTAATGAACTGGCACTGAAGCAAACAAACCAGCAACAGCGGCTGCCACAGCTCCTGCCACAGCCACCTCCCAGTCCTGGCACCGGGCTGCCTGCACAAGGAGGCTTGGTGTAGCCCCCAGGGGTCGGGACAGCCAGGGACACAGGTACCCAAGGAAAGAGGGGGGACATGGGCCACCACAGGAGAGGAGCCACACAGGCTGAGCAGGGAGGATGCCAAGCATACAGGGCACAAGAGCACAAGGCAGGGCATACTGAGGTCCCAGTCCCCATTGCCATAACTGACACTGGGAGATGCCACCGCTTGCACAGTGACACCCACCTTTGCCAGGGGCTTTCTGCAAGACCAAGGCTGAGCCATTTCATCCTCAGATGAAGCCAGCAGCCCAGGGATGGGGCACCCCATCACCACTTATGCCAACTGGCTTAGAAACCTAAAAGCGAGCAGCTGGAGACACAAGGCATGAGATAAATCCTTACACTGGGCATCTGTGCCTTGGTCCCTATTTAAGGGCTCCAAAATCCTATGGGGCACCCAGCAGACAAGAGAGAGCCATGGGGTACAGAGCCAGAGGTGCTGGGGACATCCTACAATATTAATTAGCACCAATAGCTATTAAATGCTTCTGGGCAGGGAAGGAGCCTCCCCCTTGCCCGGGAAGGGCCAGCAACTGACAGCTCCTGCCTTGCTTCCAGAGCTAACACCTGCTAAAGGGGGGGCAAAGGGGCTCCCCACACATCACCTGCAGCACCCTGGGTGCAAACCTGGGGGCCACCCACCAGCAGCTGCTGGATGAACAACCCAGCCCCAGCCCCACCACTAGCAAAGAGCACCCAAAGAGCATGAAAGCCCTGGCCCAGCACAGGCTACAGGGGTAAGCCCTGCAGAAAGCCCCCCCAAGCTCAGGGCAATGCCAAAAACAAACAACACAGGCAGTTCTGTGCACAGACATCACCTCAGGCACAGCCCTTGAGCCCAGCTCACCTTTATAAGCACCTCCAGCAACAAGCCCAGACCAGGAGGACATGTCAGTCTTGTCCCAGTACCCAGTTAACTGGACTCAACAACTCCACTAAACATACAAACTCCATCCCACCCCTCCTCAGCTGCTTTAACGTCTTATAAACCCTCCTGGAAAGGCAGGAATTGCTGTGTGCTGTGCTGAGCCACCAGAAGTTGATTAAGCCCTAATTAATTGCATTAAGGTCAGCCAATGTACTCTGTTAAGGAAGAAAGCCAATAATTAAACTCCACGTGGAGTGTGCTTCTGCCATCAGCTCCCCAGGCTGCAGCAGCAGAGTCAGGCTCAGTGGGGTCACAGCCAGCGCAGCTCGCCAGCACGTGGTGGTGGTAGTCGGGGAAATAATGCCAGGCATAAAACTGTCAGCACTTTAGCAGCCAGTTGACAAAACCCACCCAGCATCATTGTCAGTGGTGGGGCTGTCAGGGAAGGCTTGAGGCGGAGTGGAGCACAGGGGACACCGGCTGCACGAGAGCATCCTTTGCGGAGAGCCCTGTGGAGGAAGCAGCCATGCCTGGCTGGGCTGAGGCAAGGTGAGCGGCGGGAGCTGGCGCGGGTCCCTGCCCCAGGAGGGATGCCCTGCAGGTGCCCACAATAGGGTTTTATGTAGCCTAGACAAGAGCACCTGCCCCGGCACTGGGAGCCAGCCAGGGGCACCATATGGAGGGGACCTGCCCCTTGCCGTGGCGGGGCTGTCTTGGCTCAGGGCTAGCCCGGCCGGGGATGTGGCTCCAGGCATAGAGAGGGCCCCGAGTGCTGAGCTGTGCAGGATGGGGCCATGCCAGCCCTGCCTCCACCCATTGCCGGTCCAGCCTGGAAACGCAACTGCCAGGCACAGGGGTGATGGGTACAAGATGGGTCCGAGCCTCGATTTGTTCCTGGCCACCCCATCCCCTGGTGCTAGGTGTCCCGAGAAGGTGAGGGTGCTGCAGGGGAGCCCCAGCTCTGAGCCAAAACCTTGCCTGGCCTTGGGGCTTTGTGGCAGAGCGGGGAGCGATGGGGCAGCACGAGCTGCTCCTGGGGCGAGGGACGGGGTCCTGCCGCTTCTGGGGAGGGAAGGAGCATGGGACGCTGGGGGCTCTGCCCATTCAATCCCTCCCCAGCTGCAAGCTCATTTAAGGCTTTTCTTTGCTCCCAGCTGAAAAAATAAAGGCCAAGGTAACCTGCCTGCCTGTCCCTCTTTGTCTCAGGGATAATAGCAGCCAGTGTGGAGCCCCCCAGGGCTTTGCAGATTACAGCTTTCAGAGATGTCTACGGTGCCTGGACAAAAATGAGAGGTGGTGGAGTAGTGCGGGATGGACAGTGGGGGACGTCGCAAGGTCACCCGCTCCCTGCCTGCCTAACGGCATCTCCCATCTCCTTCCCATGCCACTGGCTGGTTGGGCGATGGGATGGCAGGCGATGGGATGACGGTACAGCGGGTGATGGGATGGTGGCTGGGCGATGGGATGGCAGCAGAGTGCTCCTCTGGGCTTCCCAGCTCCAAAGGCTGACCCTTCGCTGAGGGCAGAGCTATAAATATTTCACAGGGGGTTTTTGCTTTATAATTTACACTTTGCCAATTCTGATAATTACACATCTGATTGAGGGGAGGTGGGAAATAGAGCCAAAACCATGTAATCTGCCGCAGTAACCACAACAGTGGGAGCTGCCACTCCTGTACTCACGATGACTTGTTTGCAAACCGCCTACAGACCCGAAATGACTGGCTGGAGACAGGCGGGAATTGCTGTACAGGGCTGAGCAGCAGCTGGCTTTTCAATAACTCATGGGGTCAAGACACAGGAGAAAAAAATCCCAAACCAGTTCCCCCATTTCCCATTAGTTCTGTCTGGCAGGAGGCATCCCAGCCCCGGCAACGAATATCCGCTCAGGAATGTCTCATGTCTAAAAGCACAAAAAAAAAAAGGGGGAGGTGGGAGGAAACCCTACACCCGGCCTTCTTTCCCTGTGGCTGAGTTCAGCTGGCTTTGAGGGAGCAGGAAGGGGCAGGCGGGGGCTTGCCGCAACTTGTGCTGGTGCTGGCCAGCGCAGGTGTGGGCAGAGGGGCAGATCGGAGGGAGACGCCATCCCTTCTGCATCCCTCTCCCCGGCTCTCCATCCCCGCTGCAGCTGCCCACGCCAGCCCCGGGTTGTGGCTGGGCTCGGGCTCCCACTTGTCCCCTGCTCGCCCTTCCTCCTTCCCTCCCGTCACCGCACACGTCATCCCTCCAAACACAGCCCACGTAGCTGGCGCGGCGGCGTCGGCACCGGTGAGCCAGAGGGGGCCCAGCCAGCGCATCCCATGGCACAGGGCTCAGCTCCGTCACGCTCCACTCCCGCACAGCCCCGGTTTATTTAGTTTATCAAAACCATCAGGTGCACGAAGCCACAACAGCATCCTCCAAAAAAACTTCCTGGGGATGAGGCATCTGCCGTGGGCATTTTGTAGACCCTAGTGTGTACATACCCCCCTGAAACACCCCGCATGCCCTCTGTGTGCCACCCACCCCAAGCATCATCTCTTTCCTGTCTTGTAGAGCCAGCCCCAAGACAGAAGAGGAACCAGATGGAGCACAGGGGAGATGGAGACACCAGACAATAAAGCCATGGTCATCAACAGTCCAGCTCTGGTCTTGGCAGACCTCATCACTCCTCTGCCCCACTCGGGGTGCCCACACCTTCCCCCAAACACCCCGTTCCTTGGGGAAAGCACCCACGCCAGCTGCCACCCAGGGCGATCCACAGCATCCCGTTGAAATTCTAGCTCCAGCCTCCGTAGCGGATGGAGATAAGGACAAAACTACTCCCCTGCTTATAAACAAGGGGCCAGATCCTGCTGCCAGCATCCAGCAGGCAATACCTGAGCCACGGAGGCCAAAACCAGCCACAAAGCAGCTCCATGCAGGGATCGCAACCAGCCCGTGGTACAGGGAGTAGGAAACACAGATCAGTCCCGGCTTCTCCTTTTACCTGGGGCCGGTGTGAATCCCGGCAGCACAGGAGGAACGACGCAAAGCGAAGCCAGCTTGAGGAAACGGGATCCCCTCTGGGGACGGTATCAAAGACACAGGCAAAAGGGAAAATAAAAGACCGACCCCCCCGTCCCCCATCCCCATCCCTGCTCCAGACAAAGGCAAACCTGGGCATCACAGCACACATGTGAAACACAAATCCCCTGAGACCCCAGGATGGCCGAGGGCCCCCCAGCCCCATGGAACCCCTGGGGACCGGCACCATGCACAGACATGAGTGACAGAGATGCCCAAACCGAGAGACAGGGCCCGCAATGAAAATCGTGCCGGGAGAAAAACCCACCTTGGGGAAAGCAGTGTCCAGGGAGGTACCTGTGAGATCCCTAGCTGAATCGCCAGTGCCCCCCAACCGCGGGGCATCCTGAGGCCACCCTCCCTAGGAGGTGACAGGTATTTATTGGGGTGAGCAGCCATCCCCCCCACGCTGGGGACCGTGGCTGGAGGGTGGCAGGGGCTGCCATTGGCTCCCGTGCCACCCGGGCAGCATTGCTCTCCAGGGGCTCGATCTGCCAGGGCCAACTTTACAAGGGAAGCAATTATTTCTTTTTTTTTCTTTTTTTTTTTTTTTCTCCCCCAGCTGAAACAAAGACGAGGGCTAGAGCGGGAGAGAGCACGGATGAGAAAACAGGCAGGAGGGGGGGCAGGCTGGGAAAAAAACCACACAATCCTACGGATCTTGAAACAAGAGGGAAGGATAAAAAAGAAACCAGAGGCTGCAGAGGTAGATGGGGAGATGGGAGGGTGAAAAATTGCAGAGGGAAGAGGTGGCAGGCAGGAGCTGAGCTGGGAGCTTGGCCATGTCACACGCATGGCCCCTCCGGGAGCCACCGGCCGCCCCGAGGCCACCCGGGGGTGCCGTGCCCCCACGGGCAGTCAGTCCCTCGTGGGCCAGGGCCCTTCGGGGAGAAGAGGGTGCAGGGGAGGCGAGGTCTCGCCCCCCCCCCGGACACGGCTCCCGCATCCCAAGGGTGCTCCCACCCGGTGGGGTCTCCACCGGACCCCCACACCCCCACCCCGGTGGGCAGCGGACGCGGAGGCCACGGGGAGCGGCCGAGGGCTCCCACCGAGCTCTGCCGGGATCCACTTGCCCCCCGGCAGCCGGCGCCCCCCGCCCACGCCCGCGCCGGCCCCCAGTATCCCACGACCCCGCTTTCTGTGGGGCACCCGAGAAGCCCCCCCATCGCCCCGAGAGGTCCCCGCCACCACCAGCCCTCCATCCCGGGAGCCTTCTCTCCCCGGCCGGCACGGCAGCCGCCTCCCTCCCCGCTGGCTCCCGGCACCCGCCGGCGGCGGGATCCGTCCCCGGCTCCAGCCCGGCGGCACCAGCCAGCGGCAGCCAGGGCAGGGGGGGGGAGCGGGGCGACTGCCGCGCCGGGCTCCTCCGCTCCCCATTCCCGGGGATGCTCCCGCCAGGGCCGGTAACGGCCAGGCAGGACCCGGCCCCGCTCCCCGCCCTCGCCCCGCGCCCGCCCCGCCGTCCGCTCCTGCCCCCGCAGCGGGGTCCCCACCGCCCGGTCGCGGTGCCGGTACCGGTCCTACCTGCGCGGCGCCGCCGCCGCGCCCCCGTCTGCAGCCGCCGCCGAGCCGCGCTGCCGCGGGGGCGGGCGGGCGGAGGGAAGGGGGGGCGAGCGCCCCCTCCCCGCCCCCGGCCTTCCCCTGACGTTGCCGGCCCTGCCCGGCCCCGGTCCCGGCCCCGGCCCCCAACCCCGGCAGCGCCGGCCGGGTCTCCCCGCCCCCTCCGCAGCCTCCCCCGGCCGCCCCGCCCAGCCCTACACCCCCCCGGCACCCCCCAGCCCCAGGCCGGGCGGGGGCACAGGGGGAGCACAGCCCAGATGGGGGGCACGGGCCTGGGTTGAGGGGCACAGCCTGGGATGGGGGTACAGGGGGAGCACAGCCTGGGACAGGGATGCCCACCCTGGGAGAAAGACCAAAACCATCTCAGCCAGGACAGAGCATAATCGGCCTCCCCACCGAGCTGTGCCAGGTTGGGGAAGGGGCTGCGACTGTCCCCAGACTCATGCCAATGGGGTGCTGCAGGTGCATCCCACACCCATGCCACAGTCCTGGGCTCTGGGGCGCACGCAGGTCCCCAAAACCATGCACGTACAGGCACCCCTCCGTGTCCTCAAGCCGGGTGCCACCACCCCTGCCTGATGCTCCCAGGCAAGGTGGCTGCCAGCCACCCCCTGGGTGACACCAGCTCAGAGCGGACATCGGGGCTGGTGTTGCGCCCCATCCACACACACGCCTCCCCCTTTGATGCCTCACAACCAACTTGTCTCCCCCTTCATCTCTGAGGGCTGGGGCCAAGCCAGCAGAAAAATCAAAGGGAAAGCGCAGATGGCACCCGGGCTCGGGGGCACCAGCCCGGAGCGCTCCCCTTCATGCCAGGCAGAGAAGGGATGGCAAGAGAGGGACACCAGGCTGCAAAACACAGACCCTGGCTTCCCTTTTGCCTGTGCCAGTCTAAGGGCAGCAGTTGCATCCCAAAACCACGAGGGAAGGTGGCCCTTGGGGCTGGGGCACAGCTTAAGGATGCAGGTGGTTTAGAGTCATGCCCCTGCTCGGCTGCTTCCCAAACAGCCCCCCTTTGCCCTTTCACGGTGTCCTGCCCACTCCCAGCCCCGCAGCGCTGCTGACTGGAGCGGGCACAGCCACCGAGCTCTGGGCTGCCATGGCAGAGGTGGCACTAGACTGTCCCTGGAGAAGGATGGGCACAGGGAGGGTGAGGGAGCTCCATCCCACCAGCGCTGACCCCCCAGGACAGCCCCAGGCTTTGCCTTCACACTCTGGGTTCACCCAAGCTCCCCTGCCCCTCGTGTCCACAGCCCCCGGGCGCAACCCGTGCCATTCCTCTAGCATTAATAAAGCCATTAATTAATTAATAGATTGGAGAGATGGCTCAGAAATGCCGCTTTGCAAGCGAGCTGGAATTGCCTCAATTTGAATCACGGCAATAAGCGGGCTCAAGGAGGCAGAAGACATTTTAATGCCAGGGCGGCTGTTTAATGCAGGCAAATCCTTCCCGGGTCGCTTCTGAAGCCCGGTGCACACTGAGCACAGGCCCGCAAAGGAAAAAAAGGTGGTAGATGAGCTGCGTTTCCCAGGAGAAAAGCCCAAAAGGGGAGCAGGGGAGCCCCAGCCACTGCACCGCACAGAGCCGCCTTTCATTACAAAGGGCCGGGAAGCGGCTTGGAGCTGCCAGCGACACCGACACGATGCAAGAGGGGATTTTTCAGGCTGATGCAGCAACAAAGGCAGTTAAATCTAGCCAGGTAAGAGGCTTTTGAGGTTAGCTGGCCATTCCCACAGCACAGGCTTTTTTCTTTCTTTTTTTTTTTCCCTCTTTCTTTTTTTCCCCTCCTTTTCTAGGAGGAATTATTTTTGGTAATCCGTGCATTGCTGCTTGTTGGGCGCTGGAGCAGAAGTAAGCAGGTAAGCGGCGCTTTCATCCCCAGCCCAGCTTCCCACCGCAGCCGGGACTGCAGCGAGGGGCTTTGAGCCTCAAAGGGAAGTGGCGAGGCTGGGCCGAGGCAGCTGGAGCGGCGCTAAGCTCGCAGCAGCTGGGAATTGCTTATTTTATTTGATTGAAGTGATGGCAGCGGAAAGCTACCTGGAGACGAGCAGCTTTCGTGCCAAACTCCTGCTGCACCGGCGGAGGCTGGGTGCCATAAGGCATCGCGGGGTTGTTCGGGGTGCTGGCACCCACCTGGGGACAGAGAGCAGGGTGCGCCTCCTGCCTGGAAAGGTCAGGGGAATGCCTGACACTGGGCAGGGATCAGAGAGGTGACTTTGCTGTGCGAAGCAGGGCCTGGGAGCTGCTTTGGGTGGCACCTGCTGCCCGGTCTCTCCCAGCAGGGGTGCTGGGAGTGGGGAAAGCCACCCATGACAACCACATCCTTACCCCCACCCAGGGAGCCCAGCACCCTTGCATGGGTGCTGTTGTCCTAGGGCAGGAGGATGCTCCCATCCCCAGCTCTGCAGGGAGCCCGGGCAGTTTGGGCACCTTGGTGGGGTATTTTGGGGATGGACCAGGATGGAGCCCAGACCTCAAAGCCTGTTGGAGGCCAGGAGGGTGTTTCCGAAGGGATCTGCATCCCTGGAGACCCGCATGCCAGCCCTGGTCCTCCCCGGGGAAACACCCCGGGCTAGGGTGGGCTTCTCCCTGGGCAGCTGTCCCGCACTTCGGCTGGGTGGAGGATGCACCAGCGGCCCGTGACTCAACACCTTCTCCCGGCGCTTTGCACCAGCGGGTGGGATGTGAAACGAACCCAAAGGCTGTAACGAGCCGTGCAGGCGGAGGCAGCTCAGTGAGCTGTGCCACCGCACGGGGAGCCGTGGCCCTCACCATCCCGGGGCTGAGCCACAGGATGCGGCCGTGACGGGGGGGTGGCCATGACTCATCTCCCCAATGGAGCTTGTCATCTCATCCTCCTTCTAGTGGAAGCTCCTTGGACAGCATCCCACCAAGCCCAGAAGACCCTGCGATGATCCATCCACCCTTTTGCATCACGTTGGGCCACGTGGTGACCCAGCTGTGCCGGGGCAGTGCCATGCAGCCTGCGTGCCCCACCTCACTCCAGATCACGGTGCAACGAGAGCACCCCACTACGCCGTGTCACCCAGCACCCTGCCCCGGGACCTCGCACCCTGCCTTGGTACAGGGTGAAGGCAACAGAGGATTTCTCTTCCTCCCCACCCTCCTCCTCCTCCTTCTCTCCCCCCACCCAGCCAGCATCCACCACCGCAACAAGATTAAACCAATTGCACTGTTATTTGTTTCATATTTAATAAGGGCTTGAGGAGCAGATCTCCCAGCAAGCCCCTGCTATCAATCAAACCCGCACAGAGTCCCCCTTCACGCCCGCTTTCCAAGAAAGAAAACAAAATTGGACTAATTTATTATTCATTCATTCATTAAGTCCATATTAACCAGATATATTATAAAGAAAATCAGGATTATGCCTTTTGATCAGCAAACTCTCTGCTCATGAATATCCATGAGGCTCCCCTCCACCCCAGCACCTCTCCCATGTGTGGAGAGATCTGACGGTGGGTGCCAGGGCCAGGATGGCTCCCGGCACATGGCGGGGCTGGGAAGCTGCTCTCGGCTTTCTCTGCTTGCAGGTTGTTGGGGAGCGTCTGCGCCATCCCAGGGGCCTCCGGAGCTCAAGCCACCTGTGGGTGCCCACACCTGGAAAGGGGGAGGCCAAGCCCCGCAGGGAGCTGATGGGGACGTGCTGGGGGCACCGGGGCGATGGGCTCCCCTCCCGCCTGCCTGGGGCTGAGCAGGGAGCCGAGCAGGTGGTGTTTCTGTGGCGTGAAAAAGCAGCATATGTCCCCAGTTCCCCGGCACGCGGCGGTGGGTGGCGATGCCTGCGGCTCCCCTGATGCTGCAGGGAGGCAGAGCGGGACCCCGAGGTGCCAGCAATGCCCTGCGGGACCAGCACAGGACCGGGGCAGTGCGCCCCCCAGCTCCCCAGGGCACCCTCCACGAGCCTCTAGGTGCAGCTCAAGGAGGAGGGGCCGGGGCAGGACCCGTGCCCAAGGGTGCTGTTACAGGGACCAGCTGGCACCTGGCCGAAAGCCACGTGTGCCCAAGTGAGCCAGCAGCATCTCGGGCATCGGCAGAGCACGGGAGAGCCACGTCCCAGCCCAGCGGGGTGGTGGATCCCGGCCGTGCCCGGGAGCTGCTGCACCCTGCGGCAGCAATAGGCACACACAGAGATGCCGGGTGGCACAGCCACATGGGTGTCCATGCACCCATGCAGTCCAGCCAGACCTGAAAATAGGTTGGTTTAAAAAATGCATCACTTTGAAGTTATGTAAATGAAAGGCAGCAGCAAACAGAGCACGCTGGCAAAAGGTTTCCTTTGGTTTTTTTTTCCTCTCCTCACCAGCTTCCTCCAGTTAAAATTGGGTTGCAATTCATTAATAAAGGAACAGTTGTACTGAATAAGCTCCCGTGCTTAAATCAGGACAGAGAAGCATAATTAACCCAGCTCCAGTCTGATGTGATGGAAGAGGAAAATGCTCTTCTGTTTTGGTCCCTTCTCTTAAAAGCCCGCCGCGTTCTCCGGGCCTCTTGGGAACGGAGTCGAGCCTCTTATTTAAAAATGAAGCTTGCAGCCTGGCAGAGCGGGTTCATGTATATATATAAAAGCTGTCATGATATTTTATTCATACCCCTCTTCCCCTTCCCTTTGCTTGGAAAATCCAGGAGCAGCCAGCAGGCAGATTGGTGAGAGAGACAGCAAGAATCCCCTTTTAAAAATAAATTACAAATGCAAGTCACATTGGTTGAAGCCCCACGAGGCAGCAAATTCCCGAGCACCAGGGCTGGCACCAGTGGCTTGGCCAGCCCAGACCGGGCATGGTGGCTTCCCACCCCGAATGCCACCTCCAGGGAGTGGGAGGGGACAGGCGGGGTGGCTTCAGCACCAGGGTTACGCCGCTGATTTATGCGAGCTGAGGACGTGGCCTTACTCCCCTAATTGGAGCTAGCGCCTAAATTACAGCCTGATTACAGATGTGGCCACGAGGAGCTCCCACTGGCAAGTCCCACGGGCAGTATTCAGCCTACTGTCCCCCACTCTAGGTGAGGGGGCTCCTTCTCCACCGCTATTTTTGGGGCTGAATTTGCCACCTTTCCCCGTGGCAGTTTGTCTGGGTGAGCCAGACACCATCCGGCCACTGTCGAGCTGGCACGCCACTTTGCATGTTGATGTAGCATCCCTGCGGCTCCGCACTGCTCTGCCCGGCCTTGCTCCCCCCTTCCTCCGCCGCCGCTTTCTCACCTGCTGTAAAAATAGCCAGCTGGTTGCATAGGAAGGCAAACTGTATTTTGGGTGGTCTCAGGGCAGGGAAGAGCCGCCACCACGAGGGAGTTGGATTTGCTGTGCCGGGGTGGAGGGATCCTGCAAGGCAGAGCTGGACAGCACGGTCCATTGAAACTGGGAGTGCTGCAGGAGGGTCCTGGCATTTTGTGAGAGACAGGACCAGCCGTAGCCTCATCAGCATCTCCTCCGCTCCCACTGGGGTGAGCTGGGGTTGCTGCCCAGAGGGATGTGGCCAGCCTGCACTGGGGATGCAGGAGCATCCCCACGATGGGGACGCGTGGGACGAGCCCCAAGATGGGGAGGTGCAGGAGCACCCCCGTGACAGGGACGTGCATGAGCATCCCTGTGCCGGGGGCTGCCCGGGTTCCCGCTGCAGCCTGAAGGACTCTGCCCTGAGCACGCAGGCAGAGCAGGAGTGGCAGTGCCCCATGGCACCACTGCCCCCACCCCATCATGGACCTCCCCAGGGAATGTTCTCCATATTTCTTCTGCTTCGCTCCCGGTGTCCTGTGCACATTTCCACCCACCCCATAGCCCTAGCCCAGGGGATTTTGAGGCTGCAGTGGGTTTATTATCCAGGTTGATTCCAGGGGATGCTGGACCCTGCTGTGCCATGAAGCCATCGCACGCCCTGCAAGCGTCCAGGCTGGCACTGCTGGGTACCGGCGTGGAGGAGCAGGAGCATCGCTGGGGCTCATCCTCCCCTGCCACGTGCCAGCAAGCCTGGAATCCTTGGCGGGGCAAGCTGGGACCCCGGGGCTGGAGGTGGCATGGGGAGATGCTTGACTGGCCCTTTTGTAGCAGAGATGCTTCTGGTGAGGAGGAAAAAAAAAGGGAAATCAGTGTTTGTTTCTTTTGGAGAAGATTGCTCTCTGCACGCTCCTTGTATTTAGTTATTATTAAAGGCTTGTTTTGCTGTCAGTGAAAGCCTGCGATTACGGGCTCTCTCTTTTTTTTCCTGGCTGTCACTACTATTCCCCATGAATGCATTGCCCACAATTTTAGCATTTCTGCATTTCAATGTAAAAAAAAAAATTTTCAGATTTGGGCCAACACTTTTCACATGCACATGGCTGGTTTCAAACTCCTCTGATCTTTTCCTCCCCAAACCCCATCATTCTGGGGACTCAGACCAGAGCAGGATGTAGCTGTGCACTAGCAGAGGCTCATTGCTCTTTTTTCTCCTTCGCTTGCTCAACCCGTGTACCTACAGGCAAAAAGCTCGCAGGAATCCCACCGATGCCAATCCAGCAGCCGGGAAGCCAACATCACCTTGCGCCCCGCTCCCATGAGCTCTACTGGGGAAAAAAATATACTATTTTCATTTAAGACCCTTATAAATTTCCCTTGGTCAAATAAATAACAGCTGATGGCTGGAAACACGCTTTGCACCCTGCATCTGTCTGCGGCAGCTCTGCATCGTGCCTCCTGCTCCCTCCACCCCTCCCCTGGCCTGTGCGGGCATTCCCAGCCGGAGTCAGCATCCCTGCGGGAGCCAGGGATGCAGCAGATGGGGCAGACCCAGCTCCACCAGACGTGCCTGGAGGAATTCCCCCAAAGTTCATGGGGACGCAGCTCCTCTCTCCAAAACCCTCCTCCCCGGCTGTATCACCGCTAATCTAATGTGGCTAATTTTAAACGAAGCTGCCCTCCCTTGACGTGCATCTCCCCGTGGCATTGAAATTAAATGTAGGCTGTAATTTGGCATTTGAGAAGCGAAAGGGATGGTGGCCCTAAGGGAAAAGATAACAGCTTGGCTGTTTGTGTTAAATAGCTGTCTGCAAGCTTCAAACTGCAGCCGGAGATTCAGCTCACCGGCGGGCAGGCTGCCAGCTGCTGGCCTGCTTTTTGGCTACAGCTCCTTTGCAGCAGGAAGCTCAGCGGGGGGATCTCAGCCCTGACCCCCCCACACCACTTCTCACAGGGCATCTGCTTTCTCCTCACCCTCCACGGCTTCTGCCAAAACTGTCTCATGGGCTCCTTGCTCCAGCAAGGGTGGGCGTCCAGGGGGCACGGCCACTGGGCAAATGCCGGGGTGGGTGCACAGTCCTGGGGATGGAGGAGCGCGCTCCTATGGGGCACCCAGAAACCTGGCATGGGGCAACACAGCCTGGCAGGGACATCCCCATTGCATGCGGCACATCACACGTTCCATGTCACATGGTGAGAGCAGCCCATCTTGGATGATGTCCCCATTGCACCTTGCATGCTGTGGCGGTGGTGGCAGCCCATTGGGGACATCCCTGTTGGGCATCGCACGCTGCACGTTGCACGATGGGGGTGGCCCAGCAGGGACAGCCCTGCTGCACGTTGCACCTTGCACCGCCCTGCATGGTGGGGGCAGCAGGGATGTCCCATCACCCGTTGCATGGCAGGTGCAGCGCAGTCAGGGAGGAGGGACACACGGGGTGACACAGGGTGGGAGCATCTTGGGTGGCACTGTCCCTTGTGCCAGGCCTGGGGACTGCACTAGGTGAAGGCTGATGTTGCACTGAGCAGGGGGGAGCTGCCACCAACCCAAGCAAGCTTGAACCCTGCTTGCAACGGGAAGCATAACCTTGACCGATGCCAAATGCTGCACCAGTGCAGAGCTGCAGCTGGTGACACTGGGATTTGGCCTCAGCACGGCACAGAGGTCTCCAGAGCGGCCCCAGCCCTCCTCACAGAGGAAAGCTGCCCAGCACCCGGGGACTTTGCTTTAAAAAAACTTTGCTTTGCTCAAATCAAATGTTTCTCTTGGCCTGAAACAAAAATTAATTCTAATTTCAAGCTTGCTTTTTTTTTTATTTTAATGGATGTTGTTAATAAAAGGGAGATTTTGAAATAGCAATTTCCAGCAGCAGAACATGCCTGTTTGGGGGGCAGTTTGTTTTAAACCGGAGAAATTTGCCAAGCTGGTGGGAATTTGCCTGTGCTCCCTTCACACAAGGTTCCCCTCTGGCTGGGGCGTGCACGCCTGGGGCAGGGACCCCCACCCCCAAACACTTTTGTAGGGGACAGGGCGGCAGGGCGGTAGGCAGGGGCTGGCAATGGGTGGGGAAGAGGCAAACGTCCCCCCTGGCCGGAGCCGGCTGCGGCGCAGGGCCGGGGCTCTGCCGTGGGGCGGGTGACCTGATGCACCCCACAGCCCCTCGACACCCATGGGAGACCCAACCCACCCACCACCCACCTCCACCCCTCCGCCCTCCTCTTCCTCACCCGCACTCAGTTGCCATTTCCCAGGAGCCGCTCGCCCCTCCCAGCCCTTTGTACTGCTCGCCTCCATCCTCCCCTTTGTTTATCATTTTAATTATTTTAATTACCTTGTTTGCCAGCTTATCGCGGCACTCAACCCCATCTGCGTGCGCGCAGGCAGACACACAGACTTTTATCTCCAGCCTGCCGTCAGCCCGATTAGCATTTTTTGCTCCAGCGTTTGGTGGAGGAAAGAAGAAATTAGCATTTCTGCCTCGGCCGGTGGGGCAGGCATCGCCACCGTCCCTCGCCTCGCAGGGTCACTTCATTCTTCCCAGAAGAATGGGACTAATTCATCTCTCCCTCCCTTGTATCCATTTCAAATGAGAGATTAAAAAAATGACAAATATAAAGCCCAAGGGGGGGAAAATGCCTGTGCCCTGCATGGGGTTTTCCCTCCCTGGGGAGACGGCGGTGCCCCGGTGAGATGGGTGCCGTCCCCCAGGGAGCACCAGTGGGTCACCAGGAGCAAGATGTCTTTGGAAAAAAGGCTTCTTTCTGTTGAATTTGGATGCCAAAAAGCTGTTTGTGGGGGAGGTGGGGGTCAAAGGCAGGGATGCTGGCCCTGGCAGCAAGCAGGAGGGGATGGGAACGCGGTCGAGGGCTTCAGCCCCCGGTTAAAACATCCACGTTGCTACCGCAGCAGGTGCTTTTTGGGTGGGTTGCACGGCTGGAGCCCCCCGCTGTCCTTCAGGGAGAAATGATAGATTTCACCACTGGCAACACTTTTCCAGCATCCTCTTAGCGCTACTTAAATGCCTCTCCCTAAGAGACCCGGCCACCAATAAATCTGTATCAGCTCACCTTCAAATGCACTCTGATGCCCTATTTTCTCTCCACAACAACAAAATAACAGCCCCAGTTTTGGAAACAGCTGCCAGCCCCCCTGGCCGGGCTCCCCCAGGCGACCCAAGAACCCTTTTTCCTGCAGCAAAGCATTAGCATAAACAGCCGTGAGCTGCCCCCAGGGGACCTGCCCGTGGGGAAGGGGGTGCAGTGAGGGCATTGCAGGGGTTGGGGCTGGATGACCGGCAGTCCCTCGGGGGGCCCACGGGTGCCCAGCTGTGCCACGGTGTGAGCAGCATGGAAAATGTCCCATGGAGTGGGACTGGGGAGGCAGGAGCCTCATCTCAGATAGGACATCACCTTGTGGGGACAAGATGCCCCATGGGGATAGGATGTTCTGCAGGGACAGAAAATGCCTTGGAGAGAGGACCTCCACCCAGGGAAGAATGACCCCTGAGGACAGCACCCCATCCATGACAGGACATCTCTCAGGGAGAGGGTCCCCCCTTCCAGGACAGGATATCCTTTAGGGACAAGACCCCCATGCAGGACAGGATGTCCCTTAGGGACAGGACACCCCTTCAGGAGAGAATGCCCAATGTCCCCTGGGGGCAGAACCCCCATCCCAGACAGGATATCCCCTGAGGACAGAAATCCCCTTGGGGCAAGGACACCCCCTGTGGACAGGATGCCCCTCAGGGACAGGCTGGCCCCTTTGCTGCCAGGAGGTGCTGGGCAGCCCCACCAGTGACCCTCAGAGCTCCCCCCTGCTTCTAAACCCTCCCTTAAACACTCGACACACTTTAATGGGTGAATAAGGGGCCTCGCGCTTCTGATTCGAGTCATTGGGGAGAACAGAGTGAATTAACCAAATCAGTAGAAACCTCCTGAAAGCCTGCGCGCCTTCCCTCCACCCAACAAAATCCTTTAAGACCCAGGAAAGACAACAAAGACCAATTTATTGGTCCTAAACCTGTTAAACAAGTGAACTGGAGATGCAAAAGCATCTGTCAGCCTGGAGAGGCTTGAGGGAGGCAGGCGGGGGGTCCTGTGGGACAGGGTGCAGGGACAGTGGCCCCAGCAGCTGGGGACCTGCCACAGCTCCACACCAGAGCAACAGGCAAGTGTTTTGCCGAGGTTTGGGCAGTGATAAAAAGAAAGAAATTAAAAATAGAAACCTTATTAAAATAGTATTAGGACATCATCCCACCAAAGCAATGGGATGAGGAGTGATGGAAGGTGTAGGGACAAAACCCAAGGGAAGATAATACCTGACACAGCACAGTTCATTGAATCAGCTTGGGTGAGGAGGAGGAGGAAGGTGAGTAGGAAGGGCTGCCCGACTGCCTTGGCACAGCCCGGTGTCACTTGCTGGCAAGGATGGGCTTGGCTGTGTGGTGACAGTGGTGGCAGGGCAGGTGAAAGAAGAGCACCAGCCCTGGGGCATCCAGCCGTGCCATGGGGGGCGGCCACTCCATTCGCAAGCACCTCACGAGCTGGGCTGCTCTGCCGCTGCTGGGAAGCGCAGTGAATTTGATCTATAATTTACAGAGATGTCCGTCTGGGGAACAGCTCAACGAGCCTGGGAGAGCAGCACTGCCCTCTTGGCTCTCGCTCTTCTTTTAATTTGAAAAATCTTTACATCAAGGGACAGTATCAGTAAGGGCCAGTGATAGGTGCCATCACCTCCCTATCCTGCCACCCCTCTTCTCCTGCCGCAGCGGGTCCCCACACCCCCCTTTCTGTCTCCCCGGGGCACGTTTCAGAGGTGCTGGCTCCTGCATCTGTAACTCAGGCTGTCAGGACATGTTTTCTTAGGAAGCCACTGGAGAGATGCCACATCTATCAGGGCCAGGCCAGATGATGCTGGTTTCTGTGGAAACAGCAGGGCGAGATCCAAGGACCGCAGCATCCTCCCTGCACCCAGGACCAGGTCCTCTTGGCCAGTTTGTGCGTGGAGAGCACAGGACAGGGGAGAGCAATCTGGGTGGCATTGGGCCATCCCTGTCCCCACCCTGCTCCAGTCCCATCTTCCCTGGGGACTAGCAGGGTCACCCCATCCCACCCCACCTGTCTTGCCCAGGGTGATTCTTCCCACACGGCTCCCCAGAATGGGAGACGATGGGCTGGACCTTGGCCAGCACCTCACCTCCAGCCATCCCACTGGGCACTGCAAGGCACAGCCTGGCACCTCCAGGCCACCATGCCCCCAGGAAAGACTTTTGCACCAGCACCAGGAGTTCACCCACCTGGTGCACTGCCACAGGTTCTCCCAAACATCACTCAGACCTGGGGGAGGTGGGACACAGGCACAAGCCACCCAGGGTCCCCCACAAGCATAGCCAAACCCCACTGCTCACCAGGCAGATGCCCGCTGGGTGCCAGGCTCCCACCCACCCCAGGCTCATCCCGGCTCTGCTCACGGGCAGCTTAGCTCATTAGGGATGCTGGGATGATGGAGTATCCTGCCAGAGCAGAGGAAGCCAGGCAAAACCTCTCCATCCATCAGGGCCCCCACTTTCTGCCAAGCGCATTAGGGGATAATTAAGTAAAAATAGGCCTTCCGACCAGTGTAGCTCATTAAGGGCTAATTAAGTTAATTAGTGCCAGGTGTGGATTGCAGCGCTTGCGCGTGTGGCTGTTGTTTGCTGTAATTGCATTTTCTCAGCAGCTTCCTCTGGTGGCTGGAGCACGGCCAACAAGGAAGGTATTCAGTGCCCCTCTGTTGGTGCAACACCCAGCGGCTGATGGAATGATGGCACCACACCGTGGGCAATTAACCCTTCTCTCCCCGTGTCCCCCAGGGCCAGGTCTCCTACCCCGACATCAAGGCTTGGCCATGCAGCAGCGTGCGCAGCTCCTGCCCATCCCTCTTGGTGTGGTCCTCCTGCCTGTACACGGTCCTTCTGCCTGCATGCAGGGGAGGGATGACAGCATTTGCCATTGCGGTCCCCAAAAGCAGCCAGGAAGGCAGGGGACAGGAGCAGGCCAGCTGTGTCAGGACAAGGGGGAATGGTTTTAAA
>BOSO01000614.1:0-51287 GCA_018403395.1 Gorsachius goisagi | reverse complement strand
CTCTAGGGGTCCCTTCCAACCCGAAACCTTCTATGATGATGATGATGATGAACACCTCCCCAGGGTCCAGCAGGGTCACTGGGACCGATGCTGGCATTTGAAGGCGAATACAGGCAGGAATGAAGCAGCAGAGACAGCTGAGTGCGCTGGTCATATTGGTGCTGGCAAATGAAAGAAGAAATGTAGAGAAAAGGATGGACAGGATGAGAGAAAGGCAAGAAGAAAGGATGAGAGGGCAAGGAGAGAGCTGCCAGGATCTGATCTCCGCTCTCCACACCTGGGAGCAATTAGAGTTACTCTGCCTGTGCCCTGCGGAGACACTGGAGGGATGAAGATGTGACAAAGACCAGGCTATTTTTTGCTGAGGTTACTGTCACTAATAAATGGAGACTGTCCCTTGCCACGTGTTCCTGCTCCTTCTAGCGTTTGCATGCTTGGCATCCTCCTCCGAGTGCAGCCCCGCTGGTAGCAACCTCACTCGGAGGTGACCCACGCTCCCTGCAGAGAGGCGAGACTCGGAAACAATCCTGTGAAATATGGCTGGCAGCTGGAGAGGAGACGGAGAGGCCGCACAGGGACTAGCAGCTCTCCCACCATTCCTCTCCCCACGCCATGAATCAGTCCGTGCTGAGGCAGGGGCCAGGTAGAGATCTCCATCCGTACCCCGGGATGGATGCTGGGGGACACAGCCGGCGTCCCAGGGGGCTGCCTTGCCTGCACCCTCCGGCCGATGGAAACTTACTGCTGCCTGCGCTGCTGTGGCAAGCGCGATGGGGAAAAGGAGTCTGGAGGGAAGGCAGGAGGAGAGCTGGGTCCATGCATTCCTGCCGCAATCTCTCAGTGCCGAGATAATTGCCTGCCGGTGATAGCTGAGGTCAGGCATGACGGATACCTCGGGAAGAGCTCCCGGATCCCAGGCCTCCCTGCAGCAACCCAGTTCAATACTGGAGTTGAGAGGCAATTTTCCCGATCTCCCCCAGCACAGGCTCTCTCTGGGTGGATTGGGGTCCAGATGGTGATTCTTCGGGCATCCCTGGCTTCAAACCGCACACAGCCCCATCAAACAGTCCAATGCACGGGCTGTGACCCCTGGGGAGGGATAGGGAGTAGTAGGATACCAAGCTTGAAGCCCTGGAGCTCCCATGGGCTGCAGTGAGAGCACCCAGGCAGGAGCGGTGCCCCCCTGGGGAGGGCACAGGTGGGCCTGCTCCTGCCCTTCATCCCTCCATCACCAAAGGCGGCTTTTCCACCTTCCTCTCCCTGTTCCGTGCCACCCCACCCTGACGCAGCAGGGATGCACGGAGCACCAGGCAGCCCCGCTTCATCTGCCACGAGGAAGGGGCTGGGGAAGAGGGGGTCTTGCAGCCCCCTCAGATGGCTGGGAGGCTGGCGGGTATGTCCTGGGGCTGGCAAGGCCTTTGTCCCCCGCTCTGCGCCGGGCTTGGCGCAGTGGGGCTTTGCTTGCCTGTCCGCTGCTGCGGCGGTGGGAGTGGGACAGGGCAGGAGAGCTGCACGTTGGGCACAGAGAGACCAGAGCGAGACACGGAGAGTGATGCCCCCAGCGTGGCACCCATGGGAGCGAGCATGTGCCCAGGCAGGCAGGAGCAGGCAAGGAAGCCAGCAGGCAACACGCGCCACGGCAGCTCCGCAGCACCCTGGCTGCCCTCTCCCCGGGGCCGGAGCCGGAGCCGGGCGCGGAGGCTGACAGAATCATTACAGCCGCTATCTGGGCTCACCGGTTCGTCCCTCTCCCCTTTGCCTTTTGCATAATGGATAGGCTGTGAGTAATGGGAAATGGCAGCCCAGCCGTGCTTGCTGGCAGCCCCTTAATGAAGAATATGGAAATCTCATCAGTCCAATCAGGCCAGCAAATGAAACTGCTTTCCCTTGCCGATGTGAGCAGTAGGCTAACAACCCGCGCTCCCCAGCTCCATCCCTCTCCCAGGAAGCCCCCCCTTCCCCTTTCTGTGTTGACAAGTGAGCTGTGAACTTCATCTTTTCTGGCAAGTAGAGCCCCAGCTCATCTTCCTTGACCCCCTTCCCCGGGCTTGGGCCAGCAGGTATTCCTGGCCTGAGCCTTCCTCTTGCTCCTGCAAGGGCTTCGCTCCCCACCCATGGTGGTGTCACCATCTGCAGGTGTCACCCATCCCCAGCCCCTGGTCCTCCCTTCTGCCCTCCCGCTCTGCCTGAGCCTCCCAGCATCAGCTTTGCCACAGCTGCAGGTGCGAGTCTGTGTCCCATGGTGGGGATGTGGGAGACGCGTGGTCCCCCGGCCACAGCCACCTGACATCGCTGTGTTCATGCAGGCACTGGGGTCTCTGTCTGTTGGTCTCACGTTCAGTGAGTCCCAGCACAACCAAGCTCCATGGACTCGTGCCTTCTCCTGCAGGGACACCTGCAAAGAGCTATGGCATGGAGGAACCACGGTTTCCTCTCTCGTCTCCCTGGTCCATCACCCATAGCCTTGAGCCTGCTGTAGAGAGGACAGGTCCATCTCCACTGACCTCCTGCAGTGTGCACCATCTCCAAGTGAGACCCCCAGTCGTGACACCTGCACAGTGACACCTCCAGTTTTGCCAGAATCGGAGCATCTTTCAAGAAACTACATATCTCAGTCGTGCAGGGACTGCCCTGCTAGGAGCTGGAACCAGCACTCCCCCCATCCAAATACACCCCGCTTTAGTGTCATCTGCAAACTTGATGAGGTGCCTTTTGTCCCCTCCCTCCCGTAAGTGCTCTCTTGGTCCTGAGCAGCCTGGAAGCCTCTCCAGTTCATGTCCCATGGCTTTTGCAATTGCTCTGGGCTTCTGAGCTGTTGTCTTCATGGGGCTGTGAAATGCTGTCCTTCCGCTTGGCTGCCATGGTGGCCTCGTAGTGTGGCTTATGTATCTTGGTAGGATGTTTGGCTGAGAAAGCCTGGCCTTGCCCACAGTGGGACACAAGACATGGTCAGTACTGGCACCTCAGTCCACCCTGGGATCTGTAAAAGGATGGTTACCTTGGACAAGGACCTAAGGGATGCAGGCTCAGCTCTGCACATGCTGTTTGCCAAAAATCTGCACCAAAACTTCATAGCTAGACTTGCTGGGTCCAAAATATGGCTGAAAATAGGTGTTTTCACAGTACCTCAGACCAGCAGGTCCTGACCTCCACGGCTTCCTCCAGCCTTTGCAACGCTTCGGGCAGGAGAGAGCAGCAGCATCCTCCCCTGCATCCCCCTGCCCCATGGGCAAAGGCAGGCGGCTGGCGGGGAAAAGGCTGCTCACTGCTTTGAGGGAATGTTTAATTGCTGGCTTTCACAGCCAGCGTGTAGCTCCTAAACTGATGGTGTGCTTCAGCTGTGAATTTGCCCAGAAGCACCGAGGTGGGTATATGTTTTAATAAAATCCCAAGTTATGTATACACCCAGGGCATTCACCGACGCATAAATATACTAGTAGCGTACGCAATTTGTACAGCAGAGGATGCTAGCTCAAGGCTGGAGGGAACCATTCATTTTCATGAGTTATAAGATCATATCTGGAAACACCTCTAACAAGCCAAGATCAGTGTGGCGGCTAAGCCGGCGCTGGTCCCCAGCGCAAGCTGTTTGCACACACCAGTAATGATGTGAGCGGGCTGCCGTTCAACCGGCTGATCAGCATCAAACCATTGAAATTAAAGGCTGAGGAGAGGCAGAGCCATAAACATTTATTGCAACGCTCTGCGTATCATCAGCTGCTGATTTGGAGGCAGTGGCAATGCGCAGCTGAAATAACAGGATTTTTCGGAGGCTGAGATGAACCGTCCTTGATGGATGGCTGTAGAAGCGAAACAATGTGCCCTCTCCAGCACAAGGCCAGTCTTAAAATAAAGCAAGGAAGTGGTGTGTGTGTGTGTTGCTTTTATTAACATGATTTTAGAACCTACACCGGCCGTCAGACCCAAGCACGGCGGAATGAGAAAGCCAGCTTGAAGATGATGCACTGGAATATCCCAGAGGACTGGAAATCAAAGTTGTAGTCTCTAAACACCAAGTGTGTAATTTGCTGGAAAGTTGACACCGTTTCTGCTCCGTCTTGATGCGTTTTCCATTTGTTTGATCCCTTTTAATTTTTATCTCTGCTCTTCAGACAGAAAAAGCAAATCTAGGAATTTCTTCAGCTGCTCTCTCTTTTCTTCCCTATTTCTTCTGTTGCTGCAGCACCACAGCTCAAGCTCATTAACAACGACACTGACAATTCCCCTGTTAAACCAGGAGCACCTCCATCTCCAGCCACCCACTGAAGCAATGGGTGCCTGCCTTTGGGGGGACAGACACCCACACACAGAGCTGCTGTGCTCCCCACAAACAGCAGGTTAGCGCAGGGACCGACAGTGCTCGAACCTCAGGGCTGCTGCAATGAAATTGCCTCCTGGCACCTCGGAGCACCCTGCAATGCTCCTCCAGCTAACAGCTGGGAGGAGGAGAGCGCTGAGAAAAGCACTGTCAGAAGGAAGCAGGAAGATAATTTGATAGATTTTTTTTATTATTATTATTTTTACATTGATCTGAAAATTGAGGTTATGGATTGTTTTTTTAAAAGGGAACTTCAGATAAAATCTTTCTCTCTCTCTCCTTCTGCTAGAAGTGATCCCAAGGAAGTATTTCCATGCAAAAGTCTGTGAATTACAGATGTTTTGTGCACATCAAAGTACCTAATATTTGAAACAGGAGACAAACCTCATTTGCCTTAATCAGCTTTACAAATGATTTAGCTTTGGCTGCATTGAATGTCTGCCGCAGGCCCCATGGAGAAGAACTGCTTTATACCTCTGCACCTAAACCTCTCCTGGGGACCCCTGGGCATGGCTGGATGCAGAAACTGGTGTGACAAACTGGCCCTAATTCACCCTTTAAAGAGGGGGTGTCAGCATTACAGGTAACACCTTGCCACCCCTCTATGGCACTGACAGGAGAAACCCACCTGGGCTGAGGCAAGAGGGAACACAACCATGTCCCTGCCCCATCTGAGACATCCCTGACAGCCCAAAATTTAGTGCAACATCCATACCCCATTGGTCTCTTTTCTACCCCCTCAAGACTAGCATCTCTGATAAAACAAGCTGCCCCAGGAGCCTCTACTGGATCTCATTTTTCTTGCTCAAATGGGTTGCAGAAGAGACTTGCTTTTGTTTCCACCAACACAAAGCCAACCCCCCCCCCTAAGGCTACACCAGTATGGAAAGTGGGTGGTTGGAGAAAAATGGGTTTTCTGCTGCTTTATATGTCCGAAGCCTATTAGCTGGTACTCTGTCTTGACCACGTCTTGTTTTGCCTGACAGGTTAAGCCCACATTGGCTTGAGGAGACATTAGCGGCAGAACTTCTCTGTGCCAGCCTGCCACAATTCCCACTCCTACAATTTGGATGCCCAGCGATTATCTGCTGTGGAAGGCAGCATTCGAAGTCACTGTACCACATCTCCTCAGTGAGACCTCGATCGGACCCCATAGCCCTCTGAAGATTGCTGTGAACTACATAAAAACAAAACTGGTTTCTCCGAGTTGAGGTTGGATGCAGCGAATGACCAAGGCAGTGTAGGGGTGCGGGAGCATCTAAGCAGATATTTGTTGCCTGTTCTGCTGCTTTGGGCATTTGGCTTCTTGCTGCCCCAGTCCCTACATGCACAGAGGCCCTTGCAGCACTCCCTCCTCCCTGGGGCATCCCTGCATCAAAGATGAGTGTTATGAAAACAGGTGTCCAGGTCTTTTTCCTCCATCTTCTAGCAGCGCCAGCTGAAAGGAAAGGCTAAGATGTATGAGCTCACCTTCACTTAGACATGAGATAATCCTTCTGGAAGAGAGCAATACCATATAAATCCATTTGGGGCTAGAGAAAAGCTCCCACCAGTGCTTCTCACCATCCGTAAGACACTCAGTGTCTCTGCCAAGAGTTTCAGGCTTTTCTCTGCCACCGGACCATCTGGGGCAGAGTCCCCCGGGATGGCTGAGGAAGGAGGACAGCCGTGGGACACTGCCCACAGCAGCAGCCACTCGCTTCTCATGGCTTGGGCTTTATTTTCCATTTATGCCCCCAGTAGAACTGAAGAAAACCCAACGCCCATCCTGCCCAGGGTCCCACCTCTGCCCATGCCTTTTGCTTTGCACATCTCCCTGAAAACAGAGGAGCGTGGGGCAAGGTACTTTGGAAACAGCACTGCCTTGCCAGCAACAGGTCCTCAAAGTCTTCTGCCCAAACCACAGACTTATTTGCCTTCTCCTAAGACACTACGAGGTCTGCAGGCCAGGAAGGGAGTGATGCTATGGGGTCCACCTCTGAAACGAGCTAGCCAAACCCAGGCACAGGTCTGGTCAAGTCAGGCAAGAGTTTCTCCGGGGGGTTTTGGCTGCTGTTGAGCCAGCTCAGCAGTGCAGGGAGACAAGGCGAAAGACTCGCTTGCCTTTCCTCCGCAAAGGCACAGCTCAGACGGCGCCTGCATCCCTTCTGCCCTGCAAGGCAGTGCCGGAAAGTTGCCGCTGCTCTGGCAGGAGGAAAGCAAACTGGCCGTCCTCCGCATTTGATGCAAGGCCTTCCACAAACACCAGCTAATGGGAATTCCTCAGTGGTGTCCCTGGGAGCTTCAATATTGGATGTCAAGGCAGCCTTTTGTCTTCTCAGCAGGCAGTCAGACCTGATGTGTTTCTTAACCCTTTCCAGCCTGAACCAGAGGGCAAGAGACTGAGAGTGGCAGGGTCTCAGAGGGGGCTGGGGATCCTGCTCCGGCTCTCGGCCATGCTTGGCGGCTCTGTGCCCCAGCCTCAGCTGCACAGCCCTTCTGCTCCTGCAAACTCAGTGCATGCACAGCTTCGCTTTACCAGCAAGGTGCCTGGGAGGTTGGGGATCCGGGAGGATTGAACACCTTGCAGCTTGGAGCTGGCAGGCACACGGGGCACGCTGAAGGGTTTTGTTTGTGCCCGGTGAGAGCAGCTGTAGGCAGGAGTGGGTGAGCGGGGAAGTTACAAAAAGAGAAATAAGGAAACAAAAGGCGCGTTGGGGCAGGGGGGGTATGTTTGCATGGGGGAGGGCAGGAATTTCTTTTCTTTGCCCGAAAGTCTAAAGTGCCTTTCTTTAGTGCCTCCATCGCTGCATGGGACCTTGGTCAGTAACATTCCTCCCTTGCCCTGCGGAAGGAGACGGGCCAAGCAAGACGCGGCTGAATGAAATTCCTCTCACCTCATCCCATAAACATCCCGAGAGTCTGGCCCCATTATGGCTGGGTACAAAAGTCTGGGTCCGAGGCTGAACAAAAGGATGGGGAAGAAAGTGCAGGTTGCCAGGGCAACGCTGTCCAGGCCGCCTAGTTTTATCAGCAAGGGGCCTGGGTTTTCTGCCACAGTTACAGGAATCTGAGGCAATTTATTTCCACCGCAAGACAGAGGCTTTAGAGGGCAGGCACGGCGAGGCTCCGGCTTCGCTTTTGGTGTTCACAGCAGGGCAGGTGAGGTGGGAGCAACCGGCAGGGTCTCCAGGGAAGCCAGGTACCCAGGCAGCTGGCAGCATCCTGGGCATCGCAGCAAGGAAAGCGATGCTCAGGGTGTCTCCTGCAAAGGTGAACACAGAGTGGTGAACCTCTGGTGGGTCTGTCACACCTGCTCGTTACAGGATGTGGGCTCCGTTCCAGCCTCCTCTGCAACACATGGAGTCACTCATCCCTCTGTTCACTGAGTGTTCATCTCTGTTCACTGAGGATGGATTTACCCCTTGCTCCCTGCTCAAGGACCCCAGTGCCCTGGCAGGTTGGATTAAAATTGTGAAAAGCTGTTTTTCATTGGCTCAACAGAGAGGTTTACAATTTAGTCAGGACACACTTTGTTATTTTCCTTCCAGTTGAAGGCTGGTGACTCCCAGGTCTAGCATTGTCCCCACTAGAGAGGATCTGGTCTGTCCCCAGAGAGCACCAAAGTTGCCTCTTATAGGCCTGACTTGCAGTGGGAACATCTGGGACCCAACGCCTGAGGGTCATAAGAAGAGGGACTACCAGGTCCCCTGGCGTGGTATTTAGCAAAGCTAATGTAAGACCTTAAAGCTCCCTAAGCCCCTAACTGAGGACCAGATCTAGGATGTGTTGGCCTCACGTTGATGAGAAAGAGTTCAGCTATGGGAAATCCAGTTCCAACTGGATCAATGTCCTCCCCTACCAGTTTGGGTGACAAGAGAGATGGTACTCCAGAGACCTGGAAGTTGTAAGGATAACATGGCAAACTGAGCTGGGATAAATCTTACAAAGGAGTTATGGTGCAGGGGAAAATACCATTTGGGCATCAGTTCGACATAGTAGGTCTCCTGGGCAGCAAAGATGTTTGTGATGTGGCTCCCAACCAGTCTGAAGGAGATGATAGTGCTGGGTTGACATGCAAGATAGAGAATGACAGTATAAGGACTGAATGGTATAACAAAATAAGAGACAAAAGTCAGAAACATGGATGCGCTTGCAGCCAGGACAAGCAGGTATCTGTGCTTTCCAAGCAAATTCATGTGCCAAACTGCAGGTGTGGTGTCAAGGTTTCCAGAGGCAGAACCTCTCGCACAAGAGAAACAACCACACTGAAGGCTGTGAAAGCAAACCCCATTCTTCCTTTGTTTTATTTTTTTGCTGTGGGACTTGGGGAGTTTGTAGGAGGGGTCAGTAGCACGCAAAGACTTGGAACAAAACTCGCAGACCGGCAAGGTTAAACTGCTGGAGAAAAACCAGCTCGGCATGCCACGGAAAGCATTCGGCCGAGACAGCCTGCTCATCTCAATTTATCTAGACAAATTTCTAGACAAATGCAGCAAGCTGTGCTCAATGGAGTAGCAGGGAAATTACTAATTAAACTGAAGATGATGGGATTAGTGGAAGAAATAGAAGTCGGGTACAGAAGCTGTATGTCTGGGCAGAGGCAGTGGCAGGCTAGACAGAGTTCACCACTAGAGTTTCTCTGGAATCGATCCTGGGATCTATCTTGCTTATTCACTCCATGAATGATGTTGTCATAAGAAGTGGAAGCGCTTAGGTTAAGCCAGCTGATGACGCAGAAGGGGGAGGCATTGTGAATGCAGAGGAGACGGAAGATCAAACAGAAAGCAGCAGACAACCTTGAGCACGGAGACGCCGGAACGAGTTGAAATTCAACAGCACAAACTGCAAGACTAATCACGGGGCTGGGTGTATTTTGTGCTAGACAGGGAGTGTGTCAGTCGGACATGGCTGAGGAGGAGGTGAACCTCGTTGTAGCAGTCATGGGTGATTATGAGCCACCAATGAGCTAAAGGCACAAAAAGGCAAACAAGACCCGAGGGGCTTGCCATATTTCCAGCAGAAGCAGAAAATTATTAATAGCGTTTGCAAAGTACTGACAAGACCTGTCTAGCACCGGGTGGGAGTCCTGGGCAGGTAGGCTGAATTCATGCCAGCAGCAGTGCAGAAAAATTCTCCGAGTATGATGAAGAGCCTGGAGATCCTATTTCACAAGTACAACAAAGGCTGGAAGGAGTTATCTTCTCCATTAGTTCGCTTGTTGGAGTGGTGGAAAGAGCACATGGGAGGAAGAAAAGCTGTATAAAATAATGGGCGATGCTGGCACCAGAATGAGTGATATCCTAGCACGCCAGAAAAACTCAGGAATTAGAAAGCAAGGGCCTTGATGACCTCAGAGACCTGGTGTCCCTGCGTCCCCAGCCCACCTGAAGCCACCTGTGCTCTTGCCTTCCACAGGATCTCTTTTGCAGAGACAGCTTGTGCCCTGCTCCTTCCCCCTCCCCGCCTCCGTGTCTGAAAACCGATCCTCACTTCAACTTTAAAGAGGGGAAAAGAAAAGAAAAGCCAGTAGACTGGGCCTTTTGTACAGCAAAGCAGCTTAGGGGCCTCTCAGGGACTTGCAGCTTGTGTTCAGGAGAGGGAAGGGCTGGGAGACGGAGGGAGGGAAGGAGGGAGGGAAGGGAGGCTCCACTTGCAGCTGGTGAAATTCAGACCTGCCTCTGGTCTGCTCCTTGCAAACTCTTTTCTGTCCACCTTCCTTCCTTTCCATCCCCCCTGCTTGA
Source organism: Gorsachius goisagi (assembly GCA_018403395.1). NCBI lineage: Eukaryota > Metazoa > Chordata > Aves > Pelecaniformes > Ardeidae > Gorsachius > Gorsachius goisagi. Next base: position 41,246 of record BOSO01000614.1, on the reverse strand, counting down.
CACTGGGGATCAGCATTTGGGGACTAGGATCTTTTCAGTTCCTGCAACGGGTTTAATTTCTGAAACTTGTCTCCGTGTTCCACTGCTCCCAGGCTGAATCAGGAAAGCATTCGCCCAAACAAAAGCCAAATCTCAGGACTGGCTCAGGAAAAACGGGTCCCTGCCGTGGTCTCTGGTCTAATGACAAAAGGTTCCTCGGTCTATAGACAAGCAGGTTAGTGCCGCCATGGATCACAGAAACGGCCGCGGACAGCAGGGATTAGCCACCACCTGTGTGATGAAGGCTATGTGGCTCCAGTCCCGGGGCCAGGAGGTCATACGCCAGACATCTTGTGCTACCTGTCTGCCCAGGCTTGACCCTTGAGGTGTTTTCTTTATTTTCAGCTCGTTCCCCCCCCCTTCAAATGCAATGTGCCTAGGCTAGGATGAGACAGACTTGCCTAGACCCAGGTTTGGACAATCTCAGACTCTTTTCATTTGAAATGACTGATACTCTTTCTGGTTCTGGGCTACAGGAAATGATTTGGCACCCGTGAGCATGCTAAGGTGGTGCGATGCCTGGGTACAGCGCTAGCACAGACCTGCTCTTCGTGCAGCAGCTTGGTTAAGCAACTCCTTCCACGCTTCATTTTCCAGGTGCCTGGCTTTCAGAAAGACTCCTGTGCCCAAGGGAAGCTGCTACACCTTTCTCAGTGCTCTGTAATGTTCCACTTGAGGTGTGTCCATGCGGCACCCCAGAAATCCCATCCCCTTAGCCCTTCTGGGCTCGAGTTTTGTCCTCCGTAAAACAGCCATAGCGCAAACCCATCCTCTGGCAGGGGAGTTGCAAAGCTGAAATCGTTAACAGTTTCAAAACATGCAGCTATCTTAGCAAAGTCGATTGAAAAGCTTTTTAGGAGACTAATAATCTTACCTCCCTAGCAGAGATTGAATAATGTGCAGTAAATCCTGCCTAAGGCTTCACGCACTGAGCAACACGGTGGAAACGAAGTATTGTGAGACTTTTTGCCAAACGTGCAATGTTTGTCCTGTGCATGGGATGATCTGGGGTCCTCTGGAACATAGCTCAACAAATTAAAAAAATCTGTGCAATAGAAAAAAAATTAAGGGCTGTGCCAATGACTTTGACTTAGCATTTCTCATGCTGCAACCAGATTGGTCTTTGGGCAATTTGCACGTGTACATGCATGCATGTTTTGTTCTGTAATAGTCACCTCTACAGTCCTTTTTGCCAAAGAGTTTTTTATTTTGGCCAAATTCGGGTATATTTCACAGGGATGGCAAGAGCTGGGAAGAATAAGAACTTCTGTTTAAATATTAAAGAAAAAATTTTACCTTAAGGGTGATCAAACACTGGAACTGGCTGCCCAGAGAGGCTGTGGGGTCTCCATCCTTGGACATACTCAAAACCTGGTGACATGCAGTCCCGATCAACCTGCTCAAGCTGCCTCTGCTTTGAGCCAGGCATTTGGACTACATGGTCTCCAGAGGTTCCTGCCAACCTCAGCTACTCTATGATGTTTAAGTAGCTGTAGGAGGTGACAGAGTAAATATTCAGAGAATATAGAGAAAACAAGGGCATGTAAACTTGGTGCTTCTCATAGCCTGGGGAGATTAGACTAAAGGAGAATGACAAAGAAGTGGGACCAGCACACAACTTTGACAGGCCTTCATATCTACAAACCTTACTGAGCCACGCAAAAGAGATTTGGCTGAACTCAACTGAGTCCTCATCTCAGGTCATGGTGCTACTGCAGCAGGACCTAAGAGCTACCCATGGTGCTGCTAAAGGCCACAGCAAATTGCCTGCTAAAATCAGGGCTATCTCACTGCTAAGCCTGTGGCTTCTGAAGAGGGATAAAGCTAAAATACTAGTCTTTACCAGATAAAGCTGAATAAAGCTGGGTATTTCCAGAAACAAGGGAAATTAAATTCTCCAGGCTGCATTGCAGAAGTGGTCCCCAATGTTGTCTGGCCTAAAATGACATAGAAATGTAGATACTCTTCTTTTAGCCACAGAGACTCAACATTTTAGAATCAGAATGATGGGCATTTTTGTCCTGGACCTATACTTTTTGTTTTTAAAACATGAAATTCCAGAAGAGAAGGAGAGCTTATAGGTTTCTAGGAACAGCAAGGATCAACTGTTTCCTAATGGAAGGCAAGCCAGGAGCCACAGGTGACCCCAGTACAGGCATTGCCCTCCCCAGTCAGGGCACAGTCCCGGAGCATCTGAACCCAGCAGGCAGAGCCAAGCGCTGGCAACAAGGGCCACAGACAGTCCCAGACAAGGTAAAATGAACCAGCTCCAGGGTCCGCCCATGGAGTCCTGTTAGGAGCACAAGGGCCAGAGACAGAACTGGAGACAAGGCTACAACATGGACAATAAAGTCCATCCAGGAGGCAGGGCCAGAGACAGGGCTGGAGATGGATACCCCTATAGCATAGCTCAGGCAACAACTGGGGTCCAGGTCTGAGCTTAAATGGTGCTCCTAGAGCAGACTGGGGAGGGGTACACCTTAGGTGAGACTGCTCAGGACCATTAAAGCCTATCAGTGCCCTCAGGACCCTGACCATACGAGCTTCACAGCCTTGCTGGAGGCAATAGAAATACCTGAAACCTCTATGTCCTGGTTTCAGCTGGGACAGAGTTAATTTTCTTCCTAGTAGCTGGCATAGTGCTGTGTTTTGGATTTAGGATGAGAATAATGTTGATATCACCCTGATGTTTTAGTTGTTGCTAAGTAGTGCTTACGCTAGCCAAGGACTTTTCAGTGTCTCATGTCCTGCCAGTGAGAAGCTGGGAGGAGGCACAGCCTGGACAGCTGACCCAAACTGGCCAAAGGGCTATTCCATACCCTATGACACCGTGCTCAGTACATAAACTGGGGGGAGTTGTCCAGGGAGGGGGGGAAACCGCTGCTTGGGAACTAGCTGGGCATTGGTCGGTGGGTGGTGAGCAATTGCACTGTGCATCACTTGGTTGTATATTCTTTTATCATTATTATTACTATTATTGTTTTCCCCTTCCTTTTCTGTCCTATTAAACAGTCTTTAACTCAACACACAAATTTTCCTTTTTTTTTTCCCGATTCTCTCCCCCACTGCAGGGGCGGGGAGCGAGCAAACAGCTGCATGGTGTTGAGCTGCCTGCCGGGTTAAACCTCAACACCTTACAAAACCCAAGAGGTAGATCCTGCTCATGCTTCTGCTGACAACCACTTGAATTTTTCCTGGTGTCCTCTTGTGTATCACTTCCATCTGGGAAAGGGGGGGAACTGGAGCCAGGAATCAGAGTACTCAGATCAACCCAGGGCAACAGTGAACATACCAGACATGCCCAACATGAAACGGGATCTAACAGGGAAGAGGAGAGGGAAGGTGGAGGGGGATCCATTATTCATGAAGGCAGCAGTAGCGTGGGGTAGGGTTACTGAAGACGAGGGTTTGCTAATGGCATGGCCAAAGCTCCGCTTCTTGGGTGCAGAAAACAGAAAGGTGCAGAGCCCAGCCCTTCCCTTCCCTGCCGACACCAGCCTCCCAGGGTATATGACAGCAGAAATAAGCTTCCTTGGAAAGCTCTACCCGTGGTCCTTTGAGGAAGATGTGGGAAGTCAGAAGCCCACACAGCACAGGGAGAGGGAGAAGCTGCTCCCTGCGGAGGCAGCAGACAAGCAGGATCAGGGTAGCAGAGGCACAGAGGAGGCGTGAACATGAATCAGATGGCCAAAAGGCTCCTGGTCAGCCAGCCTCAGAGGATGGGGTCCCAGAGCTTTGGTACAGGCTCCTGGATGGATGTATCTGAGCTTCCCACAGCTCTGTGCATGCTCCCCGCCGCCCTTCTCCGCCTCTCACCAGGGCTGATCCTGATTTCCCCAGAAAACCCATCAGGGCCTGGCCCTTGTCTCACATTACAGCAGGTGCTAGCCATGGCTCTACCATTTCTCACAAAACAATGATTGCTGTTATATCTCCTGGACGTCCTTCTTTCTTCTGTTTGTTGCCTTCCCTCTTTCCTCACCTTGCAGCCGGGGACCTGTCTGGCCGGCTGGCTGCAGGATGGCCCTTGCAGCCGGGCGGGCGAGCAGGTAGCTGCATAATGCTGACCAATAACAGAGGATACATCCCAGCAACTGTCCCAGGGAATTAGACATCCCTGCCTGCTTGGATGCCTGACTCTGGATTTGCACCACTCAGCTTGGGAGCATCCTCAGAATATGCTGGAGTATCTGTTACAAAGAGCAGAAGCCACCGGCTCATGGGAAAATGGAGGTTAAAAGAGCTAGACTGGTTTGCAGAGAAAGGGCTGCAGCCTTCATAGCTTGTTTTCCCTGAGTGGTGTCACCTGTAATAGTTTCTTTACCAGGCTACTTAAATTGTGCATGATGAGCCAGCTCTAGCCCCTCTTTCAGGTTGAAAATAGTGGCTGCTATCTGTATTGCTGTAGCTTGATCAGGTCTGTGGGCAAGGCGAGGGATCATTTTCTGGGAGCTTGGTGGGGTGTGTGCATATATAACACAGATGTTGGGTAGGACAAACATTGATGTGTTTTGCTCAAACTGGTATGTTCCTGCTCACCTTTTGGGTGTGTTTGATGTGTAGGGGAGAGGATTATCTATTAAAACCACAATCAGATGTTAAACGTGAATATGGACTATCACCCAGAGGGAAAAAATCCACTGCTCACTACAATGCTTTTGTTTTGCCTTGAACAGAATCAGACCTGAAGTCCTGGAGCTCGTAGAAAATGAAGTATTTCCTACCCTGGGCAGCTCACCCATGGCAGAAATGTGTGCAGGCATGCAAAGCGGAGATGATCTCTCAGCTCAGCAGACATAAGCTCATGCTGGCAGCACAATGACCCTGGGACTGCAACGTGTTTGTAGGGGCCGCTTTGATGGACGAGAGCGTGGGCTGCATCAGGCCCTCATGCAAAGAGCTCTTAGCCAAGAAAGGCTTTGCAGGACCAGACCCTGTTGGTACTGCGGGAGGTGCTAATACCAAATTGGGGCACACTGTTGTCAGGCTGTGCCTGGGGGGACGCATGGCTCAAGTGTGCTGGCTTGGACCACGTCCCAGGTATAGTACTGAGGCTGCCAGGCACTGCAGCCAGGAATGCTTAGCGCTCACCTGGAATACGTTGCATGATATATTCAGAAAACCTTTTGTTTTTATTGTTTTTAATTACATGCAGCTTTTCTGATATTCCTGCCAGTGGTTGGCCACATGGTTTTGCAAAAAAACCAAAACCCCACCACCCAGCAGTGTATGGGCCCTGTGTCTGCCTGTGAGCCAGGTCCCATCTGGCTGTAATTACTAGCTTCACATCAGCAGAAGAGTGTAATATTTGAACACAAATGTTTGATGTTTGCATAGCAAACCTCAGGATGGAAAGCTCTTGATAATCAGCCTGCGGGAGAGGAGGTGGGCCTGCTGCAGGTGAGCACGGAGGTCTATGGGTTGTAGCAAGACTTTGTGGGTTTTCATGGGAATGGAGGGAAGAGCAACACAGGAGCCCTGGAGGCCTTCATGCCTTGCACGAGGCAGAATCTCCACACAGCCTTGCAATCCTCGTTTCTTGCTTAGACAAAGAGGAGCTCCAGGCAGAGGAGCTCCAACTGCAGGCTACAAGCCATATGGAGCAGTGCAGTATGAGGCAGCTGACCTTGGCAGGGGTCTCCCACCTCTTCCCGTTCAGTACTTGAGAGGTGCTCATCAAGACTTGCAAGACGGTAGAAGAGCTACTGAAAGCAGCAGAGGCTCCTTGGCCAGAGCAGCAGTCATCAGGATGGGTACCAATGTCTGGTGGATCTCAGCAGCTCGGTGACCAGCTATACCCAGAGAGGAGCACAGGCTCTGGCATGTTCCTTGAGTACTCAAGCTCACAGAAATATAGGCAGTATATTTCACCAGCCCCTAAAAAGTAAGACTGAGAGCACGGCAGGTATTAGCTACCACAGGGTAGACCTCATCTCTTCCAGAGAAGGTGGCTGATGGTGAGCCCCAGCCCTTCCAAGGAGACCAGGGGGACCCAGTCTGATCTCTCCTGTGTATGAGATTGTCCCTCTCCATCATTCACTGCTGATCCTTTGGGGAAGGAAAACAAGATAGTATTTCACCCTGCTCTGAGTGGGACGACAAGTAAGAAAACAGTTTCATCCATTCCCAGAATGAAGGTGACAGGGACACGTGTGCTGTCTGCAGCATCCTCCTTTTAGGATTAAGGTCCGAGGCTGCCCTGGCACACCCAGCCAAATGATGGGCCTGGAGCTGCTGGTCTGTGTGCTACCTCCTGCAGGGTGGATGGCCCCCTTGGTTTGGTTTCCTGATGGGGAAGAAAAGGCATGTCCTGGAGATGGCTTTCCATCATGCAGCTGGTGGCTTTCTCTTCCTGAGCTTGTCCAGCCAGGGCTCAACCTGTTGCAACTTGTCATTTTAGGTTGGCAAGAGGCTAGAGCAGATGTAGGATAACAAATGCCTCCTTGCTGTCTCGGAGGGGGTTTCGGGGCCTCTTTGCAGCTTGTGCACCCAAGGCGAGCCAGCCCTACTGTCGTCATTGCCTCTGAGAAGCATTGCTCATCTCTGCAAACTTTAAAGCCACATCCTGACAGACCAAAATAAATCAATCAATAAATAAATTGTCCGTCTTGTCTACTGGATTCTGCAGTTTATTTCCTTGGTGGTGATGAAAAATAGTTGGATGCTTAGTGGCTTCATGAGACTAATTATGATAAACGGCCCATCGCTGCTAATATCCGGCCATTAATTCCCAGATGGAGCTGCAGAAAATGTCAGGAATGGAAATGTCAGCTCTCTAAAAGGACCTGGCAGGTATTGAAGTGGGGACTGGAGCGTCAGCAGAGGAGGGAGCAGGGGGAGAGCTAGGAATTAGCAGGATGATGATATGCATTTGGAAGCTATAATTCTTCTGACTTGATTGCCCAGTTTTTCCCAGTTACATCTCTCTCAAGCAATGCCACAACCATAGCTTCCTTCAGATTCTGCCTACTCTGAGCTCTGTTCCCAGCATGAAGGCAAAAGATTTGGCACTCACTAAGTGGGTGACACTTATTTTGGGCAGCAGAAGCTCAACTTTGAGCTTCAGGATTCTCCTCCCCACTGATATCCCCAGAAACATCACCCTGCTCTGCAGGATGGACACACCAGTAATTCCCTTTACACTGACTGCAGGGCAGGCAGGCTGACTTGCTCAAGCTCAACTTTGATTCTCCTCTGGGTTTCATATTTGTATTCATTCATACTTCTATTGCTACAATAATCACAGTTGCATACAAAAATCAGCCAGAAAACAGCAAAAAACCCTCAGGTTTTTTTTTATTTGCTTTCCACCGATAGTTTTTAATGGTTTCTCTGTGAGAGAAGGGAGAAGGTGCTTCAAGAGCAGAGGAGCCAGTCAGATAAATGATCCGAATGCCCAGCTATTGACAGTGCTGTGTTACTGATGGCAGGAAGCCAGGCTGGCACCTGGCGCAATAAATCAGCGGAGGAACAAGTGTCACAAAGGCACTTTTCGAAGCCATTCTAAATCCAAAACTGTTGGTTGTTCTCTCGTGTGGAGAGATGCTGCTCTGACACATTGGCGTGCTTGTACCTCTGCTTCTGATTGTGTTACACTTCTTCTAAGGCCTGCTGCAAAGAAATGCATTGATTTTGTTGCTCTGTTCAGCCCATGGGCTCAGGCCCTGCTCTGTACCTTTTCTGAAATGGTGGTGTTCAGGTGAGGATCTAGCCCAGATTCTGGCACATGCTTTCAAGTAGAAAAAAATGTGAACAGTTTGGGGATTCCTTGAAAAAATGCCAGTTGATCGAATCAAAGACTTTTTGCAGGAATCCATTACTGTTTGTCAGCAAAGGATAGGATTTTTGCTCAAAACCAGATGATTTTGATGCTTACCTGCTGAGAGGTGATAGAACATTGGGCCTGATGGATCTGGTCCAGACTACAGATTTGAACCAGAGCTCCCTACATCCCACAGCAAGTGCCCTCATGGTAGGGAGCCAAGATGTCTGTCTCTCTCTCATGAAAAGCTTGATGTTCCCATGGAAGCTTCAAAGAAAACTTCCAGCCTTTCTAGAAGTAGGCAAGTCATTTCTCCTGATCCTATTTAAAAAAAAAAAAAACAAAAAAACCCAGAAAAACAAACCCAAAACTGTCCCCCTGAACTCCCTTGAGCATTCAAAACTAACTGGCTGAGGATCTCGATCCCTGTATGTTGTCTGGGAACGCCTGAGTTGTAAGACTGCTAGTAGCTCTTCAGAAATGGCTTGCAGTTCTTTTAGGCTCACTTTCACCGGGGGCGGGTGATAAATTTCCTAGAAGAGAGCAGGCTCTATCTATAGCCTCCTGGGTGCTGTGTTTTGCATGCTTAAAGAGTGTTTATATGTGAATCTCTGAAATTTCTGAAGAGTGCCAGGAAATGTCACCTCTCAGGCTGCATCCTCCCCAGTACAGACTGGGCATATTGGCTTCCTCATGAGGTAGACCCTGGAATTCTTACCTGGGATGACTCGTGTCTCAGCTTTCAGCAAGAGCAAGGCTACAGCCACCAACCTTTATGCTCCTGGGTGCCAGTGGTTAGACTGATGGCTCCATCTTGATGCTTTCTCCTAGGAAGACAGGGAAGTGCCTGCACCATATTTGCTGGGGGAGCCACAAAGCTCCAAGCCCCCTGTGCATGTCCTGACAAATGCCATGTCTGCATGTCATTTCAGGCTGTGTGAAATCCAGCTGTTTATCTGGCTGGGGCTTCTGAGGAATTTGAGGGTCTAACCCCAAGGGATTTGGAAGCCAGAGGGTGGGATCTTCAGGAGCATCTCTCCCATTAACCCTCTCTGAAATCAATGTTCTTATAAAGTACATGTAAGCTGTTCTTGGAAAAATCTTCCAACTCATTGGTGGCTGACAGCCTCTTTCTACCTGCAGCCCTATGGAGAAGATGGCAACCTGAACCAGTTGTGTAAAAAAAAAAAAAAACAAAACCAAAAAAAGCCTACTGCAAGCTTCTCTGCCCCCTGCTGCTGAGATCTCATTGATGTGGCTTGCTTAGCTTCTCCATCACCACCAGTCCTTCCCCGCTCAGGCTTGGGCTTGGCAATCTTCATTGCCGTCTTTCTACTTCTGGCCAGGCCCAAGCTTTCTGATCACCTTCATTGGAGAAGCAACTTCTGCCTGCAAATTCCTTTGAGAAGCTGGCTGGATTGGTGGGGTGATCCTGAATGTGAATCCTGAATGCACCCTGGGGACATGATTTGCTGTGGCACGGTGGTGGAGATGAGGGAGAAAGCTAACCAACAAAAATTGCACTCTGTTGCGGTTGAAGTCTCATTTTTTTGAGGCTGCCATGAAAACTGTGGTTGCAAAGCACAGAACTGGCAGCTGGCTGCTACAAACCGCTCCGCTGGTCCCAGCCTGCCTGAATTCAAGGTAACAGCCTTGTTTTGAGAGAGCTATTGAAAGCAGCAGGAATATAAGGTGAATCTGGCTTTTGATATCGCCTTCCCAGAATCGAAGTGTCTTCCCAGAATTGAACTGCCCCTTCAGGAGAAGGGCACAGGCAATGTGAGGCTAGACCTTGTCTCGACTCTCCCTGCTTTATGACTCTCTCGTGGGTTTGCATTTTGGGGTTCGATCTGAGGCGTTTCAGTCCAATGGCATTGGCATTCAGTTGGCATTGTCAACATGTGGTGGTTTATGCTGTATCTTTGTGTGTGGGAACACGGGTAGGTGTGGAGACAGAGAAATCTAGGGCCTTATTCTCCAGTGGCCCCTGTGCTTTGAGGATCATTTACACCTTCAGCAAAATGTGGGGGGGGTGAGTAATGGAAACACTGCTAAATCTGAAGGGGCCTGCCACCCACGTCGGGTAGGTGCAAGTGATGAAACAAAATAATCAGTGTATAATCTGAGGTCCACAGAAGTTTGGGCTTTTCGATAGTTTATTATTCCTCCCATAACTAGAGGAAGGCCGTTCTCTGCAGAAGCAAGCTTTGGTGTGATATGCTGCCCCAAAAATGGTGTTTTCCGAGCTATCGGGTTGGGATAGATGCATGGGAGCCAAAGGGGTGGAAGTGGCAGGAGGAAAGGTGGCTCCAGCAGCTCATGGACAATACAAAAGAGAAGCTGGGCTCTTCAACCAAAAAAGAGCCTCAGAGACAGAATGAACCATTAGCACTTTTTGCATATTTCCCCTCCCCAGTGCCAGCTCACATCTTAATGCCTACTGAAACTGGTTTGATTCTCATGTCTGGTAACTCGGGGAGATGAGAGCTCTGTGGGTCCAGACTCTGCTAACCCTTGCTTATGCTTTCACCATGCCAGTGGCCTGGATGGTTGGATGGGGAAAGCAGTGTTTTCCTTTTCTCAAAACAGCCTTGCACTAGGGAAAATCCTGGGTAAGTCACTGATCAGCCTGTTTCAGCAGAGACTCTGGAACCTCTTCTTGAAGAACAGTTTTCTTGGGAACTCAGCATCACCTGTAAGTACAGGCAGATCTGTGGCCTCAAAAGAGCCCACAGCAGAAAACGAGCAGGTAGAACTGTTGGAGGACAGACAGCACTAAACCTTTTGTGCTGGCCCAGCTGGGGACAGCATCTCAGCCCAGACTGGTATGAGAAGGAGAACAGCATAAAGATGCTCAGCTGTGCCAGCTGCTGCTGCTGCAAACCTGCCTTTTGCAAGTGATTAGGTCTTGGGCTCCCCTGCCTGGCATACCTGGGCTAAAGAAGCACCCACGGAAGCAGGACAGGGTGTCGGTGCACCCTGCTGCAACCCCTGGGAGTGAGTCCCTGGGGAGCCAGAGGGCCCCTTTTGGAGGCCAGTCAGGAAATGAACCAGTCACAGCAGCACATGGGTGGGTGGCTCGCACACCTTTCTGCTTTCGGTTCTGGCCTGGTGGGTTTGTGAAGGCCCAGCCGGTCGAAACAGCTCGGCTTTCATCTCCTGACTCACTGAAGCATTTTGTGTTGAACTTTGAAAGCCTGGTCAAAAATGAAGCATGGTGAACTGCAGGGGCAGCAAGAGCTGCTGTGAATCCAAGCCCACAGCAGGGGAGGTGAAGCCGGGTGAAATGGACGGGTGTTTTTCCTGTGCAACAGGTGAAGGGGCTGCACCATCACTTCCTCCTGGCCAGAGGAACTGTCTGGAATGCGACTCCAGGGAACTCCAGCACAAGCTGTAATTATATCAAATGTAATCAACGCAAGCGAGCATGCACTCCTCAGGTAAAGCGAGGAGGTTGGGAGCGTGACAGAGAACCTACAGCGCGGAGCCTCTCCAGCAGCGGCTGCCCTGAGCAGGGCCGGGGGCACAGGGTGCGAATCCGCACGGAGACCTCCAGGTTGCCTGGGGCTGATCCAGAGAATGCCTTGGCAAGAGCTAAGCGCTGCTGGGGGGGAGCTTTCTCACCAGAAGCTTGCATTTCTTCCCCAAGGCTCTGCCTGCCTCCACCTCTTTCTGCCCAAACCTTACATCCCCTTGCTTGCTAATTTTCGGATGGCACAAGTGCCTCTTCCACCCTCGACTTCCCGGCCCTGCGCACCCAGCACTGGCCTGGCCGCCAGAGCCGGGGCTGGGGTGGGTGCTCATCGCCTGGGCTCTGCTGCCTCCCCGTGGCATGGCCCCCCGGCCCGCTGCCCCCGGCAAGGCCAGGCAGGCCTCCCTCCCGCCGGCCCTTCTGTCTGCAGGAGGCCCTGCGGAGCCCTGCTCCCGCGGCCCGGCTTTCCAGGGCTTGTCCCTCTCCTGGGCACAGGGCGCTGCAGCAGCAGGACTGGCTCCCTGCTCTCTGCTGTCCCCCTGCCGGGTTGGGGCTGGCAGACGCGGGGGGCGAAGGGGCTACGTAGCAGTCCCTGCCCATGGCTCCCCTCCTGCAAGGAGCCTTCACTCTGCTCTCCTGCTCCACCCTTCCTTCCTCCTCTGCCCTCCCTCACACTGGATATCTTACTTCTATGGCGTTTTTTTTCTCTTTAAATCCTTTCCTCTCTGCTTCTTCCACCTCTTCCTTCTCCCCCAAAATAACCCAAACCTGTCCTTCCTTGCTCCACTGTGAGGCTGGCACTGCCTGTCCCTGCCCCACCATCCCCTCGCTGAGGGGCCAGCTTGATAGAGCCCTCCCAGCAGGACCCAGGGCCACCTTTCCCTCCGTAGGGCATGGCCTGTTCTCCAGGGCCATAGCACATGGTGGTAGTCACCTGTCCCCACCTGGCGTGATCCCCCCCCCTAGATGTGACTGCTTTAATGCTTCCATGGGCACATAAGCTCATCTGTAGACGAGCTACAGTGCATCTCTACATCCCGCAACCCACTCACCTACAGCGTTTTGGGGGCTGGTAGGAATGGAGGAGGGATCTGCTGGACTTTTCTGGACAGCCGCCAGTGGGGTTGGTGGCCAGCTGCTGTGGAAGGTGGCACTGGAGCTGCAGGCACCCAGCCCGCTGCCTCCCTTGTGCTGGGCTGTCCCCAGGGGCGCTCCTCGGTGGGATGGCTGAGCACCCGCCCCCAGGGGCTGGCAGCCCTGGAGGGCAAGGGCTGATGGTGGCTCGGTGGCAGGGGCCTCTTGAGTGGCGGTTCCGTGGTGGCTCTACGGCGGTGGTGTCTCTGGGGTGATGGTGGCGGCTCTGAGAGTGCTCTGTCGTGGCCCTGCGGTGGCAGCTCACAGAGGGCAGTGGCAGCCCTGCGCCGGTGCCCCTCAAATGGCAGCGGGGACGCTGTGGCGGCCGGTACAGCCCCTGCGCCCCCAACCCGGGCCGCGCCGCTGCCCGGCCCGCGCTGTCCGGCGCCTCACCGGAGCAGCCCAAACGCCCGCGGGGGGGGCGCCCCCTCCAGCGAGATGGTTGCGCCCGCCCCATCCTCCCGTAGCAACGGGCGCCTGCAGCCGGGGCGTTGCGGGCCGGCCGGTGCGTACCCGCCGGGGGCGGCCGCGCCGCCGTCCCACCGCACGCCGCCGCCCCCCGGCCCGGGCAGCGCCGCCGCGCCCTCGGCCGGGAGTGGGTCCGGGGCTTCGGGGTCTAGGGAGGGGTTTGGGGGGCGGAGGGAAGAAGGCCTGGGGGGGTGGATGGCCAGGGGGTGGATGAGTGGTGCGAGGCGGGCGGTTGCACAGACGGGTGGGAGGGCGGACACGCAGGTGTGGGTGATGAGGGAGTCCCCCATCGTGTTTTTCAAGACGCTGGAAATGTCGGGTAGGTTTTGGGTTCCTCAGCCCCTCAGAAGTGGGGTGACCCCTGCCGCTGGCACAAAGTGGGGGGTGTGGGGAGCTGCTCCCCATCCCCTCGGCGTGCCTCGCTCAGTCCCATATCTGCAATTAGCACTGTTAGTTACTGCCCTTGGGTTGCTTTTCCTGCACCCAGGTCGCAAAGGAGGCTGTTGTGCCTCATAAATGAGGCAAACATTGTTGGAGTCACGGTCTGAATACTTCGTGTGGTGTCTTGTAACACCCGCTATGGCTATAACCTCAAATTGTGTGGTGTAACCATGTCATTAGGGCACTCCGTGTGATGAGGAACGCTGTTAGCTATCAGTCTTGCTGTTCTCCCCTGCATCCTCAGGTTCTAGTGGTCGTTGCGGTGGTGCTTTCCCATGGAGAAAGGAATGCATTTAAAAACCCAGAGGAAAATCAATTTTAAAACCACGCAAATTGTTGGAGGGAATGGACTGCTATAAAACTCGAAATTACTTTCAACTCCCTTTTTAAAGTAGAAGAGATTTGAAGCAGAGGATAATGCGTAAAGCAGTTTGTTGAGAGCATATCACCTTGTCTGAGCTTATATGGCTTAAATTATAGGAAGAAGGAATTTCCACGTGTTAGCATCTGGATGGTGTAGTTGGGGTTCTTGCAATCAACAGATAAATAGATTTCAGATAAATGACTACTAGATTTCAATCTGCGGTTTTGCCTAGGGGTTAGATTATTTTTAAAGTACTCTTTTTTTTCTGTTGCAATTTTTAGCCTTTTTGAAGCTTATTTGAAAGAAAAGAGTCCATTTTGTCAAAGCTTTGGATCAAAGAATCAAAGTAAGAGGCAACAGATCAAAAAGCTCGTACCAGACATTGAGCAAGACACGTGGGAGTTTGACTTCTTAGATACGTAAAGCCTGGATTTACTGAGAAATTGTAATTATAGTTTTTGCCATGATGACACACAGACGCTGTAGCTAATGTTGTGTCAGCAGTGCCATTAGAATATGCTCTCATTCTGAATAGTTCAATTTAACGTAGTACAACGTACCTGGTATATCTAGGAAACATGCTTTTCAAGTGTGAGAGAGCATGACTGAACCGCTGGAAAGACAGGCGTTTCAGCAGTCGTGAAAAGGTTTTCAAAGCTTATTATAGCTAGAGCTGGGATGGTTTGGTGCTAAGGAGATGTTTGCTGTTGAAAAGCAGGGAGATGCTCCCAGATGCGCAGGGACAGTGGAGAGTGAAGGGTTGCTGAGATGGGCAGAGGATCTGCTTTCAGGCAGACATCTCATCTGCTTGTGATGAGCTGAACTTCTTTCCCCCCTCCCCCTTTTGCCCCTCTCTTTGTCGAAGGGGAGCTCCAGCCCTGAGGAAAGTGCTCCGAGTAGAAAGGGATTGAAGGCTGCAAACATGGCATGCAGCCGGCCTCCTACCCGCAGCCACAACAGTCAGAGTGTGACACTAACAGGGCTCTGGGCAGTTTCACTGCTTTTCTTCAGGATTCCTCAGGCAACCAAGAAATCCTTGAGCGTGAGCTATTTCACACTGTTGGCAGTTGCTCTAGCAGAACTGCCTGAAAGCTCAGGCTGTCGTCGCATGCTTACTGCAAGATGGAAGGTGTTCCCTTCCTTGAGCAGCGACAGCCCTGGCAATCCACGCCAGGCTTTGCTGCCCAGGGTTGAGGGTCCAGGGTCACCCTTGGATGGAGGGTGGGGAGGACAGCCCTGGAGTCTGCATGCTGCTCATTGTTTTGGGGGGAGTGGGAGGCTGGAAGATGTCTTTGGCAGAGTTGGAGGCTGGGGAAGAGTGAACCGCTCTGCAGTAGACCCCTTGCCCCAGCAGCTAGGCTGAATAAAAGAGAGAGGATCTCTCTTCTCATCTCTTAAACCAACCTGGAGACCATTCCTGAGAGCTGGATGGGAGCACCAAACCAGTCGCTAGCTGGAGGCTGGCACCAGAGTGGGCTCCCCACCATGCTGTGGGAAACCTCCTTACTGGAAACCCTGGCCACATCTGAGCAGCTGGGGTGGCAGGAGAGTAGGATTCCCTTTGTGCTTAGCAGTTCTCCCATCTCTGTATCAGCTTTAGCATGCTCCTTCAAGCTGTTTTACTCATCTGTCTGGGGAATTGTCAGGAAAACTTTGGAGGCCTGGTTTTGTTTCTTTATTTTGGGTAGTGTGTGTTAGTTTTTATTGCAGTTACAAACAGCAGACCCTCCCTCTGTGCAGCTGCGAGAGCGTGGCAGATGTTTTTGAGCTGGATGCTGCATAGGGGTTTGTTTTATTTTGAGATAGGTGCTCAGGAAGGACTTTATGGAGGTGTGAGTGAGTACACAGGGAGCAAAGCAGTGAAGAATTAGGCCTGCTGTGGGCAGGCTTGGTACACACTTTCCCCCATCACGGGAGCTCAGACATCATCATCATCAGCTGCATTATCTTGGTTCTAGGCAGCAACTGCCAGTCTTGCTAAATTGGGAGTGGGCTTAGTCGCTCACCATGCAGGGGTGGTGAACCTTGGATCCTGGAGTTAAACCTTGCATCCTGGAGTTAGCTTTTTTGAATTGGACAGATTGAGGATTTTGGTCCTAAGAGGTAAAAGTACAGCCAGTCATGTCGCCACTGCCACCCTTGCACCCAGGAAGAGGATGCTCAGGTGACAGAAGAGCCACTGCAGGGTCGTTCCGCCTTGCTGCTGTTGTCTGTGCCAGTGCAGCAGGCACGAAAGAGTCCAGCAGTGATTCATCAGGAATCCTTGGATCTTGGGTGATACCAATCAGTCCTGCTGGGCTGCTAAAATAGATATGACCAGAGCATAAAATAGCTAATAAAAACAAAATCCTCCATGGAAAATTCATTCTTCAGGGTATGAGGTTCCAGTTGCCGTGCCAAAGAGAAGCTGAGAGGGGAAAGATTTGAGATTTTCTAGCTTGAAGGCAGGGAGGGGGTATTATTGATCTCATCTCCCAGGTCTCTCCAATCTGTTCATTTACTCCATTTCACTTAAAGGATTCGCATCATGGTAACCTTGATTTATTCCCTGGTTTATTTTTGAATCAACCTCTCAAAATTAAGCACTGGCTTGAACCAGCAGTAATAAACCAGCACCGTTATTCCCTCTTATCTCTGGCTTGCATATAATGCTTTCTCTACTGTGTGTACCCGATTCATTCTTGCAGACAGACAGCAAGGTGAAATTTAGAAAAGAATTGCCCTCTCTGATCAAGAGTAGGATGGGCAGAGTTTTCAGTCCATTCGAGAGCAGAGCAGAGGGGGCATGGCAGGACGTGACACTGTTGTCGTCTCTGTGTCAGGGTGAGACTCCAGACAGGTACTATACCAGTTTGGCCTACAAGACCAGGCAAGAGCTTTCTCCCACTTAGCTGTGGCAAGCTGGAAGGCTCCCATGTAGCAGCCTGTTGCAGAGGCTTGGCCTCCAGAAGTAAGCAAGGCAGATGCTTGGGTCCTAGCAAAGGTGCAGGATACAAACCGTTAGTCAGGTAGGGGTAGATGAGGAGTTTGGGTCTAGCCCTGAGCAGGAATTGATGGATAAGCCATACTGCACTCTGAGTAGCCTTGAGAGACACTGCTGGGAGCTTTGACTCATAATTTGTAGGAATAAGCTATGTGGGTATGTGTACATCATAACATCGGCACGTGTGTGTGCAGGCTGGAGGGGCTTGTGTCACTTTAGCTGTACTAATTAGTTACCATAGTCATCTCTGTGTTTAGACAAGCCTAAAATCAAGGGTTGCATTATCATCATGCCAGAAGTCCAAGGGCTGCTCTCAATTAGTATCTCTCAGCATGCAAAGGTTTTTATAAAATAAAGCCATACAGCTGTGATATTTGCCTGGACTTGTGTCTCCCAAAGTGGAAGAGTAGAAATTATTCGTGAGCTGAGATCACCAGCAAAAATATCCCCTGCAGGAGGAGAGAGTGGGGAGCTTCTGGCTATATTTTAGTATTCGTTAGGCAATGCTTAAACATCTCTCCTGAATTATTTAAATGAAAGAGGCAGACTTTACATCTGGGAGTAGCTGTGTTGGTTTCTAGGCTGTAGCCTACTCCCACTGGAGTCAAGTGTGACAAGGTTTTAAGGGATTTGGGTACAGCAAAAGTAGCATTTCTGTTGTAGTCCCAGTTTACTCAAATTCTCCTGATAGCCTTTTGAATGCTGCCACAGATCCAGGAAGCCCCTGCTGCTTCAGGAAAGCAGCTTTTCAGCATATACTGCTGGTTTTCCCCCTCCAAAACCCATTTGGAATAATAAAGTGCTCTCATTCCCCAGGGTTAGTGAGCCATTGAGTCAGCCACGTGAGCCTCATGGCCCCCAGGTCATGAAGGCAGCGCTCAGTACTGAAGCAGGGGGTCAAACCTACCTTGTTACCCACTCATCTTTGTAGCAAGCCAACGATATCCAGCACAGTGGGAGGGTGTGGAGGAGCGCCAAAAATAGTGTTTAACAGGCTCAATGTTTTTCCACTCTAGCACGCCCAGGGTTGCATCACAGCATTGTTCTCCAAAGAAGATGGATAAAGCAAAGAAGGATTTGACGAATTCTCTGAGTAGGAGCCCCAACCCTCCCAATACCAGCAATGAGGCTTCATGCTGGGACTGCAGTCCAGGAACAAGTTTGTTGCTTCCCAATAGCTGCAACCAGGGGCCAAAAAGACAAAAGATGTTTTATGCTGATGTCCTCACTCCAGGAACCTCCAGCATCTCGGGGGTAAGAGCAAAAAGCAGTTCTTTTTCTACCACTGTCCTAAAATGGAAAGACTTCTAGTACACCTGGTATGGAGAAATACAGCTTTCACCCCAGGTCCTAGCCCTTCATTTTGGGCAGAGGCCTTTGTGCAAGACCTTGATCCTTACAATGGGAAACCGTAAGGCTCTTCCTGATTGTAGCAGCGCTGCCTTCCTCAGTGGCCAGTGCTACCACTGTCATCGTGGTGTTGCCTGGATTTAGGATGCCAGTGTGGCAGGGCAGGCATATGGTTGTGACTGCAGATGATATTTGGAAGTAAAACCTTAGTGACTGCCTACCTCATCAACTCCCAATCTACATTCTGAGCTGACATCAGGCTGCGCTCTGCTGACAAATCCCCTGCCTCTCTGTGCATTGGGCTGAAGTTTCCAGGTATCTGTGCCTCTTTGAGCCTTTTCTGACCATTGCTCACAGTCTCAATTGTCCCTAAAGCTCTAGTAAAGCCAGTCTTACAGCCTCACTTTCTCTCTGGACCTTTATGACCCACCCTCCCACTGTGCTACAACTATGGTTTGTTATCTCTGACACTTCCCTTACATGCTGCATTTCAGGGTGTTTGTGCTGGCCCCCGTATGTACCACGCTTTGCTAAGACAGGCGGACCTTGAGCAGCATACCCCTAAAGGTAAATATTCCGAGAGGAAAAGTGACATGGTAGGGAATGGGGCCATAACTCTTATGGTTGCTTATAGCGAGTGTGATGGGAGCTAGGCTGATGACTCTAGGTTAGCACTCTACTTTCATTCTCCTCTCAGTGCCAGTAATGGTGCTGAGCTGCTTGAACATCCTGTGAAAAGTGAATTTCTTTTAGAGGTGGAGCAAAGTGATCCGATTGGGTGGTAAAACCATGCTGTCTTTTCTCCTGGATATATCCCCCCAGGGTTCAGGGTAGACTGCGTTGCTGTCTATGGCTGTTTGGTCCCACAGGCCATATGCCAGGAGAGCACTGAATTTGCATGCATTATCTTTGTGTATGGAGCCAGCAATGCCCCCTTCCTGTGAAAACGGGATCTGCCTGTGAGCACTGTAATCAGAATCTAGGTACCCATAGCCAAAATCATGGTCCTCTCTCATTTATTCATTCTGCATCCAGCTGTGCCCTGGAGTGGTTTGTTCTCCCTAGATGCAAAGGGTCTTTCTGCTGGTCCCACCTGCTTACAAGAGCTTGTTGTATCATGAATGCTGAAGTATAGGAACAGAACATGGCTGAAAGGTTTGCCAGCACTCTCCTGGCCCCTAGAGCACTCTTAGGGATATGGATCATAGGCTGGCAGCAGGTGGGGAGAAAGTGTGCACGTGAGAGGATTTTAGTCTTAGAGAAAGATGGTAACTATATATACCACCTTCCTGTGCTTAGAAGTGACATTTATTTTCATGAGTGAGGACAAATGACTGCATCCTCAAGTGAATCTTGACAGCTAGACTCATCCCTAACAAGTGGAGACAGATCTCTATTTATGATCTGCTGCTTCTTCAAGGGGGAAGAAGCTATCAAGCTGGAAATGTAAATGCAAATGAAACGCTAAGTATTGACATAAATAGTTGATAGTGCACAAAGTGCCATAATGGATGGTGCCGTGGATTTTGCAACAATGAAGTGACAAAATTGGAACAGCTGTGCTCCCTGACAACAAATATAAATCAGGGCCATTCTGTAAAGACCCCGAGCAAGAGAGATGCACGAGGCTAAAGGAGCTGTAGTAAACCCTCTGCATTTTAGGGATCCCTCAAAATCATTGTAAGCATGTATGTTGGTGTGGACAATAAAAATGTTTAGGATCGTATTTGTTCCAGACTAGGAGTCGTTCCTGAGAGAGGGGAGTAGAGAGAGAGGAGCCACTTCAGTGGCTATTTCATTTAGTCCCTAAGCAGACAATATATAGCTTTGGTGGTTGTGTCAGGGGCCATTTAGGAAGGGAAAGGGAATGACCTCTTAGAGGACGCATTCCGTACCTGATCATTCTGAAACATGTCTGGCTTCAGCATTATTGGCTGCTCTGCACAATTGCTTTGAAATCAAGGGGCAGCATCTGTGATGCAGGCAGGGTGAAGGATTGGGTCCAGGGCTTGACATCCAGAATACCCGCTTACGAGCCAGAACCTGAAGTTTCTTCTTGGTAAAGTGTGGAAGTTCATCAGATGAAAAGCTCTCACTCCACTAAAATCTATTTTTAGTTCAATGCTTAGCTCTGTCTAGGGAATAGTGCTTTTTAAAGCTTGCATGCAATTACTTAATTTAGGTTAAGCTTCAAATTCCCAGTTTGATGCTGTTCTATTATTTGCAGATTGTTTAGCAATATAAACAGTTTAGTTTACGGGGTAAATGACATGGTTTAATTTCAGCCAGTTCTTGGAAATATATACTTTTTGCTCAGTCCAAATTGCCATTGAAAACATTTGGCCAAATAGTGAGATTGTTAGCTGTTTAACTCAATTTTTTTCTCACACCACTGCTGATGTGAGTGGGAGGTTCGCTTGAATGAGAGGTTTGTCCCAAGTAAGGTGTGAATAGGGACTTCAGCACATAAAGATGACCTGAGCGGCTTGTTCTCTCCTGCAATATTCATAAGCCCTTTATCACCATCTTGACTGAGTTCCCCCCAGCTATGACTGACTCTTCGTCTCAGGGCACCCTAGGGAAGCAGGGAAAACCCACCCCTTTCTGAGAGGGAGGGAAGCCATGCACTAGTGACAGTAACTTGCCCATGATCATGCAGAGAGTCTGTAGCAAAGCTGGAAACAGAACACAGCTCCTTAGAGCCAAGTCAGTGCCCTACCTCCTAATAAGGAACATGACAGTAATTCTCAGTGGAGGCTTCTTCTGTGCTGTCATTTTGATACTGGAAAACCATAATGACATATTGCAGCAGGAAAAAAGATCTTCCTTTCTGTTTCCTGTTTGATGTCTGCTTGATTTCTCTCACAAATCTAGTGAAGTGATTTTGGCAGACAACCCCAGAGACTGCACAGTCCTCCCATGCGTGTGAATGTAAAGCAGAGTGATGTCTGGTGGTTTCAGAAGTGTGTTTCTCTTTGTGTCTTAGTCACAACCTTCAAGGTGCCTGAGGACTTTGAAAGTGTCCTGGATAAGCAAGTGATAGGACCAACCACTGAGAACCTCATCAAGTCGGATTTCCCAGTGCAATCATTTAACCCCAAAGTGCAGATTGCCTTCCAAGGGCTTCCAGGGCAATGCCCTCGGAAGATTGAGGTAGAGAGGTAAGTAACCAGAAAGTGGCTAGAGAGATCATTACAGAATGGGCGCAGCAGATTAGGGTGTTGATTTTTGCTTTCAAGACAAGACATGTCAAAAACCTTTAGGAAAATACTATCCTGTAAGGCAGTGGTCTCCAAAGGGAGGGATGGGGGCGTCGCAGGGAGTGCACAAGACAATTTACTGGGATGTGGGAAGAACGTATTTTTTTAAAATAGTTTTTATTTAATCTTTTTCTCATCCTTTTTTAATTTCTAGTTTTGTGTATGCTTTATAATGTACAGAATATGTTAGTTCAGTAGTACATGTATATGATTTATAAATTGGACAAGTTGATCATTGTAGGTCCCTTCCAACTGAACTAGCTATTCTACAGATGAAGAAATATATGTGTATGTGGTGTGTGCTCAAAAACTTTTTGACTGATGGGGGTGCACAATCAGCAAGTGGAGTTACAGGCATGGGAGCCCTTCTAGGCACATTAAGTGGTTATTTTCCCCTCTGATCCAAAACAGGAGAAGACAGCTATATCTCACCTTCGATATTGCTCAGCTCTTAGCCAGCAAGGGGATAGACTCCAATCAGCTGATGCCAAGGCACCATGATCCTGACAATATGCCAACTATTGAGGAGAAGAAAGATCCCATCTTTCCCATCTACCTCCCTTTAAAGGTAAGAGAGCATGTTTGGCACTTGCTTATACCACAGGATGTTTCTGAGAATTGCAGGATGCCTAGCCATCATTGATACAACAAGCAATAAAACAAGGAAATGCTTTAGAGCAGGTCTGGGCCCTGAAGGATCTCTACAAGATGCTGAGCATCTTCTGCAGGGTGCCCACAATTTCCATCAGAACTAATAGTCCTTGAGGGTGCTCCTCACTGTCATTTGCATGTCCAAAGAGAAGGTGTTGTCTTATGTTTCCTTCTGGAAGCAGTTGTCAGCAGCGTTACTGTGTGAGACCTCTCCAGGTGGTGTCTCTGCTCCCTAGGAAAGGGCTAGAGGTGTTTGGGAGATTGTTGATCGAAGATCAGCACAGCTTTTGCACCTGGACTCTTTTCTCTTTCTGTAGCCCATTTAGGGTGTTAATTTTCCTCTCATGAAATTTTGTATCGAGTGTTTTCTTCTCTCTGAAGTAAGACTTCATTTCACTCATTTCCTGGCTTTTTAGATATTTGACAATGACGAGTATGACTGTCGAACTCCAGAAGAGTGGCTCTCGCTAGGACTGGAGCCAGGATCTCACGATAGAAAGCCGGTACCTGGAAAAGCACTTTTACCTACAGATGATGTACTGGGACACGGTAAAGCTTGAATGAGTAACTATTCGAGCGAGGCATTGCTAACAATTACAGGCCCATTCAGCAGAAGGGAGTCTGTAGATTCTGATGAATGCAGCTCTGAATAGCAAAAAAGCAATAACTCATTCTGACCAGGCTCAGGCAGGCAGAACAAGAGACTGCCAGTCCTGCCCTGGACTGACTGTTTCCACTTTTTTAGAAGTAGCCTCTGCCTTTTGCCCTCCATTTCTGTGCCTGGAAGTCTGTACAGTCAAAATTTTACTTTATTGATATGTAGGTGTCATCACAAAGTTAGTTAGCTTGAACACAGTATGTTCTGCCTGGATTTCACTGTGAGTGCAGGATCAGAAATTCAGACTGCAGTGAAAATCCAAGTAGTAAATCTGGGGCAAATTAAGTGATGTGGCCATCTGTTGTTTTCTTGTCACTCAGAGCCTTCCCAATAAGAAAGCATCACTAGGTACAGCCATACTGGTGTCCCGTTGTGGCTGCAGCTCACATCAATGTATCTGCACTAGCTTTAAAGCGTAATACCTGGCATGCATACTGAGTGCAGCTCTGGGGCAACCTCCTGCAAAACCTAAGCATAAAACGTAAGCTGTGTGGATCCTCGGGCAGCCAGCACGTGATGGCTGGGATTTGCTCGCAGCTGGCTTGGGGAACACTACACCTGATCACTCCCCAGGTTGAACGTACTGTTCTGCACACAAGTAGTCAGACCCTTTAGGCCCTGGGGAAGGTGAGACCACTGGCACCTGTATAGTGCTGGCACTGTTGCAAATCCCTATAGCTCAGACCCATGGTTAACAGCATCCATTCTCAACTTCAGTATAACACTGTCCTGACCTGTATCTATACTGATAGCAATATAAATATATATCTGTCAGGATAGCACTTCCTAGCATTTAATAAAATCCAAACATTGGGTCCTGGACCAAGTGGCGAGGGCACTGGGAGGCAGAGGGGTCCCCAGGTATGGGCTGAAAGGATGTAAGGGCATATGGGACCCAAATGTGCGACTATAGCTGCAAAGAGTGAGTGGGAGAGCCTGAAGCAGGAGGTGGGAGGATGGTCTACAGGGAACCCACAGAGGTAAGAGGAGGAAAATAGAGGGCTCTGGTGCGTGCAAACAGTGGGAAAAGCTAAGCTATAAGACCTGAGTTCATTATTTAGTTGATCACAGCAGAAATTACGCAAAATTAACCAAGATTTGAACTAGTAAATGGATTTGACTGTAGCATCACCACTCTGATCAGGAAAGTCCATTTGCTGTAGCCTCCAGGAGAATGGACTAACCCTGTCTTAATCCTTGATTCTCTCAGAGGACCCCAAAAGCCAGAAGTTAATCTACAAGTGGATTGATGTTGGTGTTCTGGATTATGACAAGGAGACACAGGTCTACTTCGTCCATAAAACAGATAAGAATGGGCTGGTGCGGGATGAAGAAGGGAGACCCATCATCAATGGAGGAATAACTCCACAAGGTGTGTTTCAAGTAAGGCCTTTCGGGACTTGGCATATACTCTGAGAGCCAGTCCATTACCCAAACTGGTCCTAGGTAGAGATGGGGAGGACATCTCCCTGTTATCACTCTTGACACATGTCTGTTTCACCTGTCCTGAAAAACCTCCAGGGGAGAGACCTCCACACCTTCATTTGACAACCTATTTGAGGCCTTCCCTTTGGAGAGATTTTTTTTTTCCCCTCCTCTGTCTCCCATCTTTCCAGCCTGCAAGAAATGTTAAATGATGGTCTTTCTGGGTCGCTGCCATTTTGAGGGGGAATGTGAACAGATTAAGATGAAGTACCCCCCTTTTGAAAGGTTTGGAGATGCTGCTAATTCTATGCTCCTTGTCCTTTGCTGTCCTCAGCTTTGGTCCCTCATTTTCATCTCCAGTAAGCCAGCCCGATTATATTGTCCATCAAAAAGCTGCTGTCAGCATTGCCAGCCGTTCTGAGTTTTGTTTTCCCTGTGGACTTTTGTAAGCTTTGCTTTCTTTTCCCAGGAAGAACCCTATTGCTGTCATGTCAGTACTGGGTGCCACGTGTTTGCCTACTGTTTCTGGCTGAAGATCCCCAGGTGTTTGCACAGCGGGTGGTTTCTGCCAACAGCTTGCGTAAGAAGACACAGGCGCTGCTCCTGTATCACCTGTATGTGGACTGTATGCCCACAGATGGACTAAATAGCATCACCGAGAAGAGCCTGCAGAGAATGAAGCTGTTGGCTATGCATACTCCCAAACTGAAGAAAGAGAAGAGGTAAAGCATCAAGTACATGTCTGGGGTCTCAGCCTTCAGCCCACTAACATTGTAGGACTTCATGGGGCTACAAAACAAGTGGCAGTGGAGGCAGATCTTGAGCATCCAACTCAGACTGTGGATCTCATCTGCCTTCCAGCCTGTGCACGTGCACACCATCCTCTTGCCCAGAGTGTCATCAGCAGTAGGTAGGACAAGAGCCCCAGGGACATACGTACAGGATGGGTGATCTGTCAGTGTTCCAAGATGAAGTAGATGTACTTCATATGCAGAACCACTGAACCACGCTTACACCTGCAGTTAAGTGGCCTTCAGCAGCAGGCAAGTTGGGCAGAAATGGCATGGTTGACCTTGCTGTCTCCCCGTGGTTTCAGGGAACAGATCAGTCATTGCTGAATTGATCTGCAGACCACCAGCTGCCTCCAGAGAGTTGGCTGTTGTCTGCTGGTGACTCTTCTACTTATTAACAGCTTCTAAAATCAAAATAAGATCTGCACAGTGTGAAGCAAACAGAACAAGAGATCTCCACCTGGATATAATAGAGTGTCTCTTTGAGATGCAGTTCATATCAGGAAGGCATTTTAAGAGTCCCTGGGCTGATGAATCATGAACCATTGGTGGTATCGCGGGGAATCAGCCATGACTGATTGCCCTGCTCAGCGACAGGAAGGTGTGAAGGACTGCGTGGTCTGCCAGCCTAAACTAGAGAGCAGGAGAGTAATTAGTCTCTGTTTGTGAGCAGAAACATGGGTATAAAGAAAAGTACTCTGCCTGCTTGAGGTGAAAGATGATGATTGCCTAGGGCAAACAGAGCAGGGTTTCAGCACTTATACACATGTTTTGGCTGAGGAGATTGATTTCAAGAGATGTTTGGTAGAAGGCAGTTGGAAGGACAGCTCGGATAGCCCAACTTTTCCAGAACTGCCAGCTAGCTTCCTCAGTTCTTGTGGATTTTTTTCCCCTTCCCCTCCCCCTGCACACCTCCAGTGGAGATCTTGCTTTGATCTGAAAAGACACTTGAGAAGGCTGCAGCCCTAGTCCCAGGTCCCCACTTGCCTCTGTCATTAAACACCCAGTTGATAGCTTTGCTGGCTGCTTCATTGTCTGCACAGCTCTCCTAATGCCTTCAGTAGTAGGTGAGCTTCTGGGTTAGCAAATCCAGGAGGGAGTGAGAGAAGGATGGGGTTTGCAGGAAAGCCACAGACATACTTCTGCTCAAACACCATGGGTTATCATTGTTTTCATGTCTTGTAACAGGATATTAGACCGTATGTGCTGCCTGGAGAAAGAAGTGAAATTAGATTATGAATGCACCATGAACAGGATCAGCTTTGACACAGTTGTCACTTCCAAACCTGAGATGTTTTCTTATGTCACCCTGCCAGACAAAGAGGAGAAGAAAGTACCAGAGAAAGGTACAGGACACAGTGAAGTGGTTTGAATCCGGCATGGTTATAGGACCTCTTGTCTTTGATAGGTTTCGTGCTTTGTTGTAGAAACTCTTGGGTTCATGTTAATGATTAGGGCTCATAAGGGGAGATTATATGAGACTTTTGAGTACCTTTTTAGGGCATATTTGCATGTTCACGTTACCTCAGTTTAACACGTTACCATCCCTCAGCTAAGCTGCAGTAACTCTGCACGTGTACCCTTAATGGCGCCAAATGTAAGGCAGTGTAATGAGCTTAACTGCCTTCTCCTCTGCACTGTGCTAGAGCTGGCCACGTTCTGTTTGCTGTGCTCAGCTGTGGTATACCTCCCGTGTGGAAGAGGGAGGCTCAGGCTCTTTTAGAGTCCTGAACTGGAGAAAAATGACAACAGTAAAAGGGCAGGGGCGTATAGTGTGCACTTCAGTCTTCCAAAGATTGGAATGCCTTGAGGTGGTTCACGAGTGGCCTCTCACAGGTGAGATGATTCTGCTGTGCCTTGAAGGCTCAGTGGGAAGATTCTTCAAGTCCAACGTTCTTTCTCATGGGAACTGCATGAGACAAAGCCTCAGGAAGGTCAGGCACCAAGACAGTCCCCCAACCCCTAATGAGAGGCTGCAGAAAGTCTCTGCTGCAGAGCAGAGACTCTCTTTTCATCCAGCCATCTGCTGAAACTGCTACATGATAAGGCCCACACATCAGAGGACGGTCCTTTTCTCAAGCGCTGTCCCAAAGGGAGCTATACTCTTCCTCTAAAACACAAGCTGGGATGGCTGTTGCAGGCAATAACATGTTCTTTTTTTTGGTGCCAGGGCTTATCTGGATCCCAGACTATCCTTTTGATGAACGACAAGTGAATTTCAACTTTGTCTCACTCTTGACCAGGCCACAAGTCATCCTTCTCCTTGCACAGGTGCAAGATGAGTGCAACAAGGCAGCCACCATGTCTCTGTTTAACTCAACCTTAGCCAAGCATGTCTGCTTGGAGGAATTTGAACAGATCCAGACCCAGACCTTCACTCAGGTGAGTGGAGGAAGCGTGGGGGGTGAACACATGGAGCAGCCAGCAGGACTGGCTAATACAGTGTGTATTCTGCAGATGCAGCAGCTGCAGATCGATTCCCTGGAAAGGGACAAGCTTTCAAAGGAGACATTGTGGGTGGGGCAGGGAGGAATTTGCATGTGCATGGCAAATTTACTGGGATGTGGGGGAGAATGGGCTGAAAAAGCCATAGCCCCCTAGTTAGGATCAGTCAATGCTGACCATACTCCTAGGCATGTATTGAACAAGTGGCCGCATAGTGCTACAGCCCCTCTTTCTTCCTCCTGGTGTCCATGTAGATAACAATCCTGGTTTGCACTCAAAAGTTTCCAGGTTTTTGGTTTCATTTCCCCATCCTTCCAGCTGCAAGGCACAAGAGCTTTGATTCCTCCTGAAGTGCTCATGGGGATAATGCTTTTCTACACACTGTTCTTTATGTACTTAATTAGATTACTCTGCAATGCCAGTAGACAGATGAGGACAAAAATTTGCAACTCTGGTAACTCTCGCCAGAAGGTCTTCATGCCTTCTAAATGAGGGTGGTACATTGCACGCTGGATGTGGCCGCATGGAGTAGCTTGCACAGGGTTACACAGTAAATCAGTGGCAGAGGGCATGTGCTGGTCCTTCCCAGTCCCATGCTGTTTCAGCTAGGCACTGCTGTCATCCACTCAGTGACTGAGGTTGTTTTATTACACACAAACAGCAGTTGCCTGTGGAGAAAAAGTGACACTTGGTGGTATTTTAATAAATTAAAACACTGCAGACTGCTGTTGCCCTTGGCTTCTTCCCCTCTTTCTCCTCGCTTGTCAAGAGAAGACAACATTCTGTCCTTTACTAGCTCATCACACTGTCTACACAACTTTTTATGGGGGACCCTGACACAGGCAGCTCCAGGGAAACTGCTCTATAAAAGAACAAAAAGGAAACGCTGTGCATAAAAAGAAAGAATAGAGCACTCCTGCTTTTTCATATCAGGCTTTCTTTTTGTAGGTCTTTTGTCAGTGAAGGAGATGTATGGCCAGGTTCAGATGCCACGTGTGTGTGCATGAATTTGAGAGCTACTGTTTAGCTGCCACAGCTCTGAGAGAACAGTTACCTTTCACAGCAGAGAAAGGTCCAGCAGTCCCAGCTAGCAGCTAACCTCGCCATGCTGCTTTCCCATCAGCCCTTGGATGATTACACGACTTGCTTTGTTTCTTTGCCCCAGGTTGAGGTGTTTCTCAAGGATACTTGGATCAGTACTCTAAAGACAGCAGTGAAGAGCAACCTGAGAGATGCAGGCAAAGACTGGTACAACCTGGAAGAGATCCACTGGGATGTCTACCGGATGTCCAAACTGCATAAGCTGATGAAGCGCATCAAATTCATCCTTCAGGACTCTGTGCGCTATCTGGTCCAGAACTCACTGATCAGCTTCACCCAGCTTTTGCTGGATGCTTGCTGTGATATCCTGAATTGCTCAGAGAACATGGAATGGGGAGAAGATCTCATCAATAGTCCCTACAGGTAAGGAAGAGAGAGGAAAAAAAAAGGGTGGAAAGAGCAGAAAAGTGCAGTACCATTGTCTTTAATGACTGTTTTTGCAAGCAAGCTTTGCCCTGTGTGGGGGCTTTAGGCTGGGCTTGTTCCCTCCAGTCCTCCACCTGGCACATTTCCTTGAGTCTGGAAGAATGACACAGAGCTGCTGCTCTTTTAGCACAGATTTCAAGTTGCCGTTAGTGATGTGAGGCAGCCCATCAGAACCAAGAGCTGCTACTTAGACGTGCTGTTGTTCTAAAGATTAGCCACTTCCAGCATTCTTAGGGGAGCAAATAATTACTACTAGGTTTTTTCTAGAGGCCAGAAGGAAGATGACCAGGAGGCATGGCTGCTTAATTCCATTCTTGGATTAAAACCCAGGAGTAGGATCTGGCTTGGAATCTCTAAAGAGTACCAAATTCGGGTTATCACAGTGCCTAGAATTTTCTTCCATTGGGTATTGATTTAAGGATTTTTGTCCTTCATGGTATTAAAAAAGGAAGGTTTAGAAATTGAAAATGGGAAGGAAAAAAAAAACGCCTGCCACTCACATGAGACGTTTTACCTTGAAATCAGTGGAAGTCTTGACACTGACTTCAGCTGATCCTGAGCCACGCTGGTAACCTACAAGATTGGGAGATAATGATTATAACTTCTGGAAGGTACATTTTAAGAGTATATTGTAGATGCAGAATGCCTGGTTTGAAGAGCATCTGCAATTTTCCTGTAAAGCAGCTCCAATTCTCAACATAAGGTTGTGACTTTTAGGGAACTTGGTATGTCATGACTGACACTTCCTTCGGTTTTGATAGTCAAGAGTTCTCAATGTCTTTACTGGTAAATTCAGAACACAGTGTTTCATGCCTTCATCTGCATTGGACAGTCTTCCTATTCTCTGCTTTCCTTTCCCGTCCAGTAGGCATTTTAGTATCAGCACGAGAGCAATACAGTTGTGTGCCATTGTCTCAAAAAGCATCCCTGTTCTTATCTCTTCCCACTGCAGGCCTCAAAGGAATCCACTCTTTGTAACAGACCTTGTGTTAGACAGCAGTGGTGTACACTTCAGCCCCACTGTGGAGAGCTTTGAGAAGTCCCTCATCTCTCTGTTTGACAAGGGAATCCTGGTGACTCACGCTGTCCCGCAGTTGGAGAAGGTGAACTCTTCTGCATCAACAGTGACATAGCTGTGCAAATCTCAGTGCATTGCAGCTTGGCATAGACACCCCTGAGCTTGTACTGAGGGAGAGAGTTGCAGAATTAGACACTTGGGAATACAGTTTAATTAATTTGAGCACAGCACTGTGCTAAAGCAGTTCTATTCTGACAGGATTTCTTCAAGCTCCCCAAACCTGTAGGTATTTTATGTGGTTGCTATCCCTGCTTTGGTGCTGTAGGTTCTGTGGAGACATGTCCTAAGTAGCCTGGTTGCCCTAAGCGCGCATGACAGCTGGTAAAAGAAAAGGAAATAACACCTTTTCCAGTGCTGTCAGTCTGGTGCAGATCTCTTCTGCATATGCATCCTTCTGTATGTTGGTGTGAAAGACCTATCTCCCTAGACCCTCCTTCTTTGGGGGTAGCAATGTAAAACTGATAAAACAATTCCTGACACAATGTAGAATGATGCACTGCATGACTTTCCAAAGGTGCCACTAGTGACTGTCTCACCCCTCTCCTGAGGAGGCATGGTTAGCCCTGCTAGTCCTGAAAGACCTCTCTCCTTCCTCTTCCAGTATGTGTTGGAGAACGTGCTTATCACAGGCACACCCTTGCTGGACTCAGTGGGCTTGCATGAGCCAGAAGTGGAGGAACTACGTGAGGCTATGCGTTTTGCCATTCAAAAGGCACTGATCCCTCTCCGAGCCTATGCCAAGAGATATGAGAAGTTCTTAGAGCTAAATAACAATGACATCCAGTACTTCCTAAGGTAAGTGACTTTTGACGGAGGCACCTCTAACCCAAATGGCAAGCCTTTTCAGAAGCTGGTGTGTAGATGCATGTGAGAATGCGGGATCTGTTCTGAGACCACAAATGTGCATGATGTGCCTCAGACCTGAGATCAGGCATCCATCAGAGGCAGTGTCCGGCCATGGGCAATGGTCCATGCTTTTAGAGGACATTGGTGGTGGCAGTGAGAATTTCTTCCTGCCTCTGACAGCAGTCACATTCCTGTCATGTTTGGAAGTGTAATTGGAGATATTAATGGCCCTAAAAATGACTCATCCTGTTTGAAAATCCAGTTAGCATACTTGACTCTGACCTCCTTCAAATAATGTCTGTTCAGGCTGGTAACATTCTGTAGAAAGTAATGTTTTATTTTGTTTCAGCATTGTTGTTTTCACTGTCAAAACTCCTTGCACCTGTGCTGTTCTTTAGTCTCTATTACTTTAATAGTCGTCTTTTTAGGTCTCACATTTTCTCCAAACAGTGGGAATGAAGCCATTTTTCTCTTTTGTTATTCCAGCTTAATCAATTTACAAATCCCATCTGACAAATTCCTGTTTCTTCCCAGAACACACTGAAGTGCCTGCCCTCCCCCAAGGTGCCTCCTGATTTTGCGCTATTTACACCGATGCTTTCATTTTGTCTCTCCTTCTCTTCTTGCCTTATAACCTCTTTCATCTCTTTCTTCCACTTCTTTTCCACAGCTAAAATATTTTGTGCTTTTATTCCACTCCGCATCTATTGTGCTCTAAAACCCTTGTAGAGTTGAGTCTGTCCCTTCCCTTCCTCCCCAGTGATGTTCCTCAGCTACATACCAGTTCCATGTCTTCTCATATACACATGTTCTGAAACTGGGGGCCTATCTACACTGCTATGTGGGTGTAGCAGCACAGTGCAGGTAGGCATAGGCAGCCTGGCTTCCTCTGCTCAGTGTTGGTAAGTGTAGCAGTGAAGACACTGAAGCAGACCCTTGAGTGCAGGCTGGTCACCCAAACAGATGGACTTTACATGCCATATCTTTGCTACTATAGCTTCCATGCTCAGTTAAAGCTAGCACTCATGTAGTTGGCTGTGATACAAACGTCCTCACTTCCTATGTAGGCATTTCTTTGGTTGTAAGGTCTAGACGGCATTGGTACCCTCTCAGTCTGTGCTTGCAGAAGGTTGTATACATTTGAATAGATGCATGTTTTAATAACAGTAACATACTCATTATTAATTTAATGTCTTGATCCTTTGGGTGGACGTGTCTGGACATCCTACGAACAGCCTGGGTGCTCAAATAATCTTAAGGTGTACGTTACCTTTTTTTGTTGGTGTTTTTGTTTACAGAGACTATGAAGAAGAATGTCCATCTGCCCAGGAGGTGATGAGTATAGTAAACATGCACTTGTCTGAAAAGGAGAATCTGGACAATACTCTGCCTAGTTATATTGTCATTGGTCCCTTCCATGTCAGCATAGAAGGTGTTAAGCAAAATCTCTCTGAAAAATACAAAGCACTTGCCACTGCCATGTTGGACATACTGGCTAAAAACCTCCATTCGCAGGTGGAGAATGTAAGTTACCTGGTTCAATAGATGATATGTCAATCTTTTGTCCTGTCCTTCTGCTTTGAAGTCACTGTGCTTGTGAAATGCCCAAAAGACAGCAACTGAGGACATATTAATGAGGACATTTTAAAGATTGCATCGGAGTGATTACTCAAAAAAACAACTAGAGTGGAGATATGCAGACTCAACCAAATCAAGTATTAAATATACTTAAAAAATTATGTGCCTGAAAGCTGTATCTCTTGAGATAAATTCTTCCCTGCCATCTTGTAAAAATGTGTTGGTAGATTGAAAAGATCTGCCTAGTAGATAACTGGAAGGTCCTTCTGCTTGCTCAGAGGATAACTGGAATATAGACAATTGCATCTGACAGAGGGTTGTCTGTTATTGGCATAATTTCAACTGCATACCTGTGGTTCCTCTTCCTCTTTTTTTGGCAGTCTCATTCCATTTGAACTCGAATGAGATGGATGGAGAAAGACTGTGGAAAGAAAAAGACAGAACAGGACTGTGTACTCATTGCTTTAGACCACCTTTGGAATGGGAAGTGGGTGGATCATGGCATGTTTTCCAGTTTGCGCATTAGCAATTAATGACTTTTTGATGGTCTTTTTCTCTGCTGTGTCCTTCTGCAGATCTGTGATGCATATAAAGCCATCAGCTGCAAAATGCATGAGAAACCAAACAGCATCGAGGAGCTGGCTGAGATGCAGGAGTGGATGAAGGGAGTCCCGGAGCAGCTGGCTGTGCAGGAGGTAGGGCATGCTCTCCTTATGGACAGGGAACACCACAGGAAGGGAGGAGAAAATTTGTCAATGCAATATGTGGTGTTTCAGAAGCAGAACTCAAATGTTTGCTTGGATGTCTTTGCATGCAATGCCATAGATTCCTGGCTTTGTATTTTTGTAATTCCTAAGATTTGTATTTTTAAACACACATATCATTGATTTAAATATCTATGCAAACCAAAATAGCAGTTAAAAATCTTGCCTAAAAAACTTATGTATGCTTTCTGCTACCTTCATGATTCATTCTGCATTTGTGTACTGAATAGCTGTCTTCTAAAAAATTAATGTTTCCAAGAAAATATTTCTGCTACCAAATGCTCATATTACTGTTAATGTATTTCTTCTAATAAGGCATTATAGTGCCAAGTTATTTCAAAGTTATTTGAAGTGTAGGTCTTCTCCGAGCTGAACAAATGGGGAACAAAGGCATCAAGCTGTAAGCTGACTTGTCCATGCCAAGGAAAGAATCTGGAGGATAACCCAAACCACTGAATTTCTGTCCAGCACTTTATCCACTAGGTCACACTTCTTTTCATTCATATAGAACAGAGGGCGATGACGGCGTGATCATTCGCAGAACAAGGGGTTATAAATCCATTCCCACTGTTCACACAGCAGAGAAGCAGCCTACATCGCATTAAGCTTGTGTGACTAACGACCTTCAAAGGCACCTCATGAAAATGAGGTATACACCAGAGAGTTGGAATCAATATGGTCTAAAGGTGTCTATTTTTTGTTTCTTTCTCTCACCCTGTGCAGGAACTGATTCATGAAGTCATGGAAGATTACAAGGTCATGGAGGAATTCCTTTACAATCTTACTGAAGAAGACTTCAATGACAAGTGAGCACAAGGCATTTCTCTCACTGTCAAAGTAGGACACTTTGCAGCAGTTAACATTCTCAGTGCTTCAGGGGCCATGTGTCTATCAAGGGCTCCAGCAGAACTTTTAAGTGCTTCTCAGGCTATATAAGCACTCAATTCTTGAAATTAAGTTTATTGAGAAGAAGCATGGGTTCATGCTGCCTTCTGGTCTGGGTAGCTATTAGCCTGTTTAACGTATTAAAGCTCTTTTCTCTTGCTTTTTGGAGACATTTGCAAGGTCTCAGGATGCACAGTTTAGGCTGTGTTTGAAACTGATTGAACACTTCCAAGGTAGAAACGCTGCCAGGGTTTTCTTATGACTACGAAGGAACATGAACCTTGTAGTATTACTGCATTTCTTTTCCATGCAGTCTCCTCTTAGTTTTATCCTTGGCTATGTTATTCAGACTGGGGCCTAACTACGCCCCAGTAGCAGAGTCCGCTCACAAATATAGCTACATAGCTTCCAAAGTCAGCTTGGCCCTGGAAGCACCTCTCATGTGACATGGACTTCATCCAGTGTGTCTGCAACCTGAGTGAGTCTCTGCAGAGTGCTCCTGAAACTAGAAACATGGGATGCACCGTGCAAAAACCCCACATGAGCTGCAGGAAAGCAGCTCAGCTCTAGGACAGCTTAGCACACATGTGGCTGTATGTCCACTGACCAGACCTGGTACACAGAAGTAGTAGGAGATTTCTGCATCCCCAGGCACGGAGAGGGGTGTGACCTCAAGCGTAATGCTGCAAAGCTTGCATCTGGTGTTCCACGCAGGCTAACAAGTCCAAATGGAGTAATGGCAGGGCTATAGCTGAGCAAGAACCAAGAAACCTGCCTTGGCATGAGCAGCCACTTTGTGCAGCCTTTCCTGTATCTGCCTCACACTCCCCAGGGCACTCTGCAGAAGCCTTGCTATCCAGGGCTTCACTGTATCTGGGTTACCCCAGCCCTTCGCTGCCCTGCTTAACAGGAGACTGGCTTTTTTAGTAGCCCTGAAAAGCCACAAGCCAAGACTGACCCCATTTTTTTGTAGTTCCTTGTGAGTATATTCAAAGACAGACATTCCCTCTGGATGCCAACTGTTATTTTGCTGTCTCCTAGCTTTTCAGCAACATACTGGGTTTGTTCCTTTTAAAAAGGCCCTCCATTTCTCCCTAGCCCTCTCCAATTGAATAGCCTAGTCACAAGGGCTGCATATCAACAAGACAAGCTGGAAAAAATGTTTTGTTGAAAGCAGATGTGTTTCTGTTGTTGTAAAGCTTCCTTGTTTGGTGGGAGTTGGCTTTCTCATTCTGTTATTTTCAGCATTTCAAACATATGCTCAAAAAGCTTCTCTCTCTCTCCCCCCTCCTTTTTTTTTGTTTTGTTTTGTTTGGTTTGTTATATCATGTGAGTGTGCAGGTGGGCTGCAAGTTACTGGCCGCTGAAAATAGCTATGCAAGCTGAGTCCATTCAGCTCCAGCACCTGGAGGATGAAGACAAATTTCGCAAAATCCAGGTCATAGATCAGAATGGCTTTCAAGACAAACTGGAAGAGATGCAGGTATTAAGCCCCTGACAATAAACTGTCCAGAGAAGGGGACCTTGAAGCTCTTGTGGTCAGCCAGGTGGGAAAATTTCAGATGAAATTTTAGTCAGATGATTTTTTAGGTCAATGTATTGTTGGACCAAAAATTATCACCACCACCCCCATTTTTTTATTGGAAGTGGGGCTTTTGATTGAGACCTTCATTTTTGTGTGAAAGACAATACTCTTTGCAGAAACACCAATTTTTCACTGGGAAGGTGTTCATCGAGTTACAATACTCCAGTTCTTGGTGCTCATGCAACACATGCACCTCCTTTTTCTTTCTTGTGTACTGAGTTCCCTGCAGAGCATCTCCCATGATGCACTGCCATCAAGAGGGAAAAAACCCCAACACTCAGTCATGGAACTAATCTCATGTGAAAGACCCTGAAAAAACAGCAGAGTTTTGGAGCTGAGATACCTCTGGTTTCTGCTGAAACAGTTTGAATATTATTTTTCACCAGAAACTCTTAAACACAGAACAAAAATGCCATATTGGAAAGGCTGTAATTGGTGACCTAGATTATCTTGGAAATAGGCTCCCAAAACGATAGTACTGCAACACTGGATTAAAAAAGATAAGCAAACAAATAAACCAAAGCAAACAAACAAAACCGAACCACCAAAACAAAACAGAAAAGTTATTAGAGAAGCTCTGGACATGTGTTGTTAAACAATTCTTGGAAACTGAGTGACCTAGTAGAGCTATCATTTTCACTTCACTGATTCCATAACTAATGACAGTATAAATTCAGTAGGAAGAAATCTGGGCACAGAGTCATTGCTCCTTCTCCTCAGGGAATAACTATTGTCACAAAGATGAAAAGCAGCTGGTCATCACATTTGGACTTTCAACCACCTGACCAGCAGTTATTGCTTCTCCTCACCACTTTCATTGTGGTCTAAACAGAAGTGGAATTGGATTAGGGGAGGTGAAATTGTGAGCGTAAAAATCTTGCCTTTGAATGTAACAAAGAGCACACCAGGAAGATGAGATGTCAGAGGCAGCACTCAGCTTCAGAGCCACACCTCATGCCTGCCTTTTCTCTTCCAGCTGACTGTAGGTGGATTTTCCATCCAGACAGATGTTAACCAAGTTCATGAGTTGGCTAACAAAGCAAGGGAGGTCAGGAAGCAGCTGAAGGAGCTTCAGAATTTGGCAATTCTCTACAACAACAGGGAAAGAATCTTTGGAATGAAAGTTACTAATGTAAGTGTCAAGTCCTGTACCTACAGGACCCTAATCTTTGTTGGCTCTTCTAGGTGGTAGGTAGAGCAAGTAATGAGATACAGTTCCTCAGG
This sequence comes from Gorsachius goisagi, assembly GCA_018403395.1. Taxonomy (NCBI): domain Eukaryota; kingdom Metazoa; phylum Chordata; class Aves; order Pelecaniformes; family Ardeidae; genus Gorsachius; species Gorsachius goisagi. Next base: position 4,516 of record BOSO01000614.1, on the reverse strand, counting down.
AAGGAATCCTATGTGCTCTTTTGTTTTACCTGATGAACTGCTCCACAGTCCTGTAGTGACTGCACTGTTCCATCACTCCACTGTGCTGCAGAAGAGCTGATCCCATGTGAATGTGGAAGGCTGTTCATGGGCCTGATACTGCCACTTCTGTAAGAGATTTTGGGTGCCCACACTCACATCTGCGTGATGTCAGTGAGGAGGAATTGGATGGGGAAGGTCTTGAAGCAGCAGTTAAGATACATCAATTTCTGTAAGGCTGTTACTGCGGTTATATAGATGTGAATGGTTGCATAGAGATGTACAGGCAGCTGGCTGGGCTCAGAGTGCAGCGTGTTCTCCTAAGGCAACAGTTTATGAAGTTGCAAACACTCATTTTGCCTGTAGCTGTTCAGCTGCTGTGAATCGTTGTCATCCATGCCCAGCCTAGTCTGGCTGCAGAGTAGAAGTGCAGTTCATGTTATCCTTTCCTACCTCTCGGTCTATGGTTACTTCTCCTTCTCTATAAGGAGACGAGTTTTGATATGATGTGCAGCGTGTGCTTTCACTGATCATGTGTGGACTGCCCATCAGAATCGCATTCTGCAGCAGAGCATTTGTAGAGACAAGTGGAGAGAGTGCTTTCCATGCCAGACACATGGTGCAGGCACAGCCCCACTGCATGCATTTTGGCCTGAATGTGTAAAGCCCAGCTCTGTATTGTGGTCCTAGGAGAAGGTATTCTGATACATCCTCTTGAAGCACACATTTTCAAAACCAAATTGTGCCTTTTTTGGCCTTTTGACAATGCAAGCCATCATCCAGAGGAGAATACATGTGTTGCTTATGCTTGCTTTTTCTTTCTTTCCAAAGTATAGTACACTATCCAGGATGGTTAAGGACTTCCAGCCATACTATGATCTCTGGACTACAGTGTCAGACTGGATGCAGTGGTATGAGAGCTGGATGAATGATCCTCTTGTGGAAATTGAGGCTGAGCAGCTAGAAAAGAATGTCAGTGACCCGCTTAAGACAATGCAGAGATGCGTGAAGCTGTTCAAGGACTCACCAGGTAGATAGCAGTCTGGAGAAAGGAAGTTGGGGGGCATTTTGATGTGAGGAATGTCACAGAGTGCTCTAAACAGGGATTGTTGGGCTGTCACATGGATCTGTTGTGTGTATTAGCGCAAGCTGAGAAAATGCTAGCAAAGTTATTTTCCACTTTTTTTCTGGAACTATGACTAACATCTAGATGCTAGTTTGCTGCTTGAAGTACCGGTTTGGCATGGAAACAACCAGGCTGCAAATCTTTTATACCTAATTCCCAAGACAGTACTGAAATAAAAGCCACCTTCTTATGTTGCAGTTAATATTTACTCATTTTTATAAAGTAAAATAATCCAGATTAGTCATAGAGAATTACTATATAGCCCAGTGGCTAGACATGTGGGTTTAAGCCCTTATGCAAGTCAGGCAGCAAAGGAACTTGAATCTGGGTCTTCCAGGTGCTCTTTTCTTGGCCAATCTTATTTTCTCTATTGACCAATTAATTTAATGGAAAGCCAGAAGAGATCTTGATTTTTTTATTAATAAAATGAAATTGCAAAATCTGGAAATGATCAATGGAATGCAATAACCGTTTTCCTTCCTGTCTGAATGTGTATAAAGTTTAGATGATCGCATCTAGCCCTTGCAGTTCACATGAAGGTCTTCTAATCATGGCTCCTAGTAAAGCTGGAATTGAGACTTCAGTTGTAGCTTAACTTCCCATTCCACGATTCTCAGAGATGCATTGGTCATTCCTTAGAGCTAATTCTAAAATCTCCTGCCAGATGGCTTAGATTGAAATATATTTTGCAGTGGGAGATTTTTGATTCATCCTTTTTAACTTGAACTCGCTCTTAAACAATGCCATGAATCAGCCCCAATGGAGGAGGTGATGAGTGGATGCATGAGTAACTATGAATCATTATGGTAAACAGAAATACTAAGAATACCTGCTCATATTCATTGCAATATTCCCTGGCACCTGGTAAAATACATGCTTCATCCTTGAGTCTGCCATCTCTTTGCATACCACCCAGCAGGGAGTGTGAGGTGGTCACATCCTTGCTGTCAGTGTGCAGTGCAGGCACGCAGGGTGCAATAAAAGGAGACGCATGCTGCAGCCAAATTTTGGAAAGGAAGCAAGTCCTCCATCTTTGCCTGCCTATTGCTCTGCTTGCAGTAGCACAATCTGAAAAATGGCAGGATGTGACCAGTGCAGAGACGTGGGCTTCCAAGATGCCCCCAGAGAGCAAAAACCTTTCCTTGACTTTGTCCTTCCTATGAGGCAGAGGTACCTTTGGCTCTAGCGTGGCCACAGGCTGTCAGGGCCTCTCCTATATGCTTTCCATTTCCATAGCTGGCCGTGATCCTGGCCTACTTCTAGCTCCTATGTATAGTGTTCATCTTCTATTTAGGATAGCCTGAGCTGGGGCAAGAGATAACTCACAGCCCAATCTTATTCAGGAAGTGAAGACCTTGAAACGATGACTAGAGCTTCTAAAATATCTATTGGCAGGTGGGGCTTCATCATGCTTGGGCCTTTATTAAGGAATTAAATTTGTTTGTTTCTCATCTTTTGGTGATCTCTAGGCTAAGGCACACTTCTGCTTAGCATGGACTTGCCTGTAATGGACTTTTGGCTAATAGGCAGGTCTGCTTCTGGGAGTGGGCTTGAATCCTTGCTTAGTAGCCACGTAGAGCATGCCCCGGATTTTCCAGTACTCTCTCCTGCTGCTTATCTACCCCATACTATGTGTCTACAAGCACATCAGGCTTTTAGACAACTTCTAGGAAGTTCCCTAATGCAAATTACTTGCACACTTGTTGCTGATGTTCTTCTGTTTTTCTCCCTAAAAGCCTGCCAGGGTGTGGCAATGGAGTTTCAAGACAAGATTGAAGAATTCAGACCATACGTCCCCATAATTCAAGGGCTGCACAATCCTGGTATGAAAAACCGGCACTGGAAGATGCTGTCAGAAAATATTAACATTGATATCAAGCTGGAACCCAATCTGACAGTTGGTCGCTGCTTAGACATGAACCTGCTGGACCATATCGAGAGCATTACCAAAGTGGCTGAGATAGCTGGCAAGGAATACGCCATTGAGAATGTGAGGAGAGAGGGACTTGCTGTGTCTTTGGTTGCTTCTCAAATACATTTCTGTTGAGCAGGCAGTCACTGCCTTGGGTGATGTTCCTGTTGTCCTAGAGTGTTAAACGCATTCTGCAGCACAAGTAAAAAGGCTGCTGCCCTTAGAGAGGGGAGCAATGGCCACACAACTGAGTTCCCACACTCAAAGAAGTCATTTTGCCTTGTGCAGAATTCCCATTACAGCATAACAGTGCTGCCTGATGGTTATGCTGATCCACTGGTTGGGTCTCACACCTCACTGTGGGATTAGTGACAATTTAAGTTAAAATAAATCGATTGTCTGCATTCTGCCATTCAAATGTTATGTCAGGGAGATTAGCTGTGACTAGAAACAGAGGTGGCAAATCCTTTAATAAAGTAAAAGCACAGGGAAGACTTGCTGGCTCTGGAGATTCATAGGTTAGATAGTCTTTCAGCTTCAGTTCACCGGTTTGCATGTGACCTAAGATGGTCTTGATTGAAAGTCATTACCTTCTGGCAGCTTTTGTTCTCTGAAATCTCAGGCGAGTTCCCAATAGATAGCTACCCCTTTCACAAAGCCATCATTAGCCATAAACACTAATAGGCTCTTTGCTGGCAGCCTCTGTTCACCTAGTAGCATAAATGGACCTGGAGATGAAATTGCACTTTTTTCTTCTCAAGGTGTCCCTTTCAGGACAGCGTTGAGGTGTTGAGTCCATGGGCAATGCAGAGGAAACGTGCTGTTGCTGTGTGTGTCATGCATTAAATAGACAGCTGCCATTTCCAGTGGAATCCAAGAGCAAAAATTTGTCACTTGCAACAGAGGGGCATTAAGAGAGTTGTGGAAGCTGCAATAACCATTGCACAGGTTGTATCCGGAAATTAAATTGCTTGTCCCTCTGTTCCAGGCACTCAACAAGATGGAGAGTGAGTGGAACTCAGTTTTACTCACTGTGATGCTTTACAAAGACACAGATACCTTTATCCTGAAAAACACCGATGAAGCTTCCCAGCTCCTGGAGGATCACATTGTCATGGTTCAGAGCATGTCCTTTTCACCATTCAAGAAACCTTTTGAGGAGAGGATGAACACATGGGAAAATAAGCTGAAGATGACGCAGGTATTGGTTTCTTACCTGCACACATGAGGTGAAGGCAGGCAGCTGGGCCATGCTGCCATGCCTGAACATGGACACTGTGCAGTTGCTACTAAGGAACTGGGAGGACAACTATATAGAGAGTATCAGTCCTTAGAATCATAGAATCATAGAAGGTTTTGGGTTGGAAGGGACCCCTAGAGGTCATCTAGTCCAACCCCCCTGCAGTGAGCAGGGACACCGGTAACTAGATCAGGTTGCTCAGAGCCCCGTCCAACCTGGC